>PVKV010012181.1:0-66976 GCA_004027835.1 Alouatta palliata | reverse complement strand
AAGAAATTAAACTTTCATACATTGCTGATGGAAATGCCACATGGTAGAGCTCCTCTGGGAAAGTCTGGCAGTGTCTTTATAAAACACAATATAAGTTGAACATAAGACCTAGCAATTCCACTTACAAGTATTTACCCTAGATAAATTGAAACTTACTTTCTCACAAAAATCTGTACACAAATGTAAATAGCAGCCTTATTCATAATTGTTGAAAACTGGAAACAACTCAAATGTCCTTCAATAAGCAAAAGACAAATTATGGCATATCTATACAAAGGAATACTATGAAGCAATAAATGACACCAAGGGACTAAGGCACAAAAGAATATGCATGGATCTCAAAAATATGCTAAGTGGAGAGAAAACCAACTTAAAGGTTATATCCTGTGTGATTCTATTCATGTGACATTCTGGATCATGCACAACTAACTATAGCGAAGGAGACTGGGGATGGCTAGGGACTTGGGGAGGGAAAGGATTTGACTTTGTAGGGACTCCTACCATGAGAGAATTTTTTGGGATGATAAAATTATTCTGTATCTTGATGGGTGCATTGGTTATTAGAATGTGTATGTATGTTAAAACTCAGAATTGTACACCAATAGAGTACATTTTATGTGAATTAAAAATAATAATAATTTTTTAAATACCAGAAATTATAGAAACCACCTGTTGCCTTCATTGGGTGAATAGATAAGAAGTATGTGTTCAGGCAGAAAGGCATTGTTTTTATGAATGGTCTGAACAGGAAGATAACTAGGGAGAGTAATGAGGGTATACAATTACTCTTATTCTAACATACAGTATATGAATTGACAAAGGAGATAGGGAGCAAAGAAAAAGACCATCACCCTGGTTCATCCAGCCAAGAATGAATGGGCACCTGACAGTGTTAGTGGCATTGGAATGGCTCTATTAATCATTCATTCAGTAAATATTTACGGAGCACCTACTGTGTTCCAGGCTGTAATCCAGGTGCCAGGAATAGAGCAGTGAATAAAATAAAGTCCCTTTCTTTGGGGCTCTTGTCTAACATGCCGCAGGTGAGAAAAGGTGCTATGAAGATCCCAGCAGAGTAAGGGCACAGAAGGAAATGGGCAGGTGGTTTGGTAACCAGTGTGGAGTGCTCCTGGGGCAGTGATCTCTGCTCTGGATATGTCAGTCTGACAAGGGGACACATGAGAAGGGGCCTAAGTGAAGCCAGCAGGAGGGTCAAGGGAGTTGCGATTTTTTATCTGAGGGAACAAACAGCAAAAGCTTTCAGAAAACCGTGGGCCTGGCAGGGTGCAGTGGCTAACGCCTGTAATCCCAGCCCTTTGGGAGGCCAAGGCAGGTGGATCACCTGAGTTCAAGACCAGCCTGATCAACATGGTGAAACTTCATCTCCACTAAAAATACAACTATTAGCCGGGCGTGGTGGCGTGCACCTGTAATCCCAGCTACTCTGGAGGTTGAGGCAGGAGAATCGCTTGAACCGGGAGGTGGAAGTTGCAGTGAGTCAAGATCGCGCCACTGCACTGGCAGCGTGGGGAACAAGAGCGAAAACTCCTCCCCTGGCAAAAAAATAAAACTGCGGGCCCCCCAAGTCCTGCCAGCACCGAGGTCAGTGAGGCTGGAGCAGCGTGGGTGAAGGAGCCCTAAGGAAGGAAGTCAGGGATGAGGTAGGCTTCCTATCAAGGAGGCACCGAAGGGTCATCGTGAAGGCTAGAGCTTTCTCTCAGTGATATGGTAAACCACCAAGGGCTGTGAGCAGAGGAGTGATGGAATCTGAGTTATGTTCTGAAAGCATTCATTCTGCATAATGTGTAACACGAATATCCAAGACAGTAAGAGGAGAAACAGAGCAATTAGCTGGGAGGCGGTCTCAGGAGCCTCCAGAGAGATGCTGTGCCTGCACTGGAGCAGGAGCAGAGCAAGTCCTGAGAAGGGGTTGTGTTAGGATGCCCCTCAAAGTCAGATGCACGAGAATCACCGTGAAATGGGATGTGGCTTGTGTGGCAGGGGTGGACTTCAAGGTTTGGAGCTGGAGTAACAGGGTGCCAAAGACAGCCACTTAGTGAAATGAGGCATGATTTGAGAGGGGTTTGGAAGGATCGGGAGTTCAATTTGACTCCTTTAAATACGAGATGATGATGAGACATCCATGAGGAAATGCTAAGTAGGCAGCAGGACTTGTGAGTCTGGTGTTTGTTATAGAAATCAAGGTTTGAGACAAAATTAGTGACTGGGTCATTTCGCATGGGAACTTGGTCATAATAAATAGTGTGTTAGAAGAATTACTTTGCTGTTTCATGAAAGTAAATTGGAGAGAACCTGAAAGTAGAGACCCGTGAGGAAACTCGTGCAGTTGTTTTGGCTCTGGGAGGGAATGAGGCTGGGAACGTTTTAGCATCAGTGAACAAGGAGAGACAGTGGTCATGAAGTTGCTCATTGAACCAAAGGGGAATACCTCAAATACATTTGTTTGTAGCCTTCAGTGAACGAAAGCCCTGCATGAGCAAAATGGTAGTCACCACTCAAGAAATGGAACTTTCAGAAGCTTAGCAGGAAGTTAGCCAATGTTGTCTGTCTTGCCACTTCTCCAAGTAAGGGATGCCAAGCCAAGTTCTCATTTGATCACTGCAGTTCTTTCTCCTGCTTGCTGCTTCATTATGAAACCTAAAGAACTGATGTGATTATTGCGAACTTCTTGATACTAAAGTTACGAAAATATACTTGAGTAAAAAATAGGAAAATTATCTTTTTTTACTATTTTTTTTACTTATTTTACACATAATTGAATTGAATAATTGAATAAAAAGTCATTTCCGAAATTAGGAAGAACTTCTTTTTTATGGTAGAACCATGCTAGATAATGGACCAACAACAACAAAAAAATTCCATATCTTCACTAAGGATGCAAAAGCCAATCTTAGTTAACCCAACAATTACAACTTCTTCCCTTTTCCTCCCAATCTCCCTCAAGAACAAGACATGAAAACTGTCTGAGTCTATTTCTGCGGCTATAACAAAATACCTTAGGCTGGATAGCTTATAAATAACAAACATCTAATTTTTTATAATTTTGAAGGCTGGAAAGTTTAAGATCAAGGAACCAGTAGACTTGGTGTCTCATGAGGGCCTGTTCCACATTGATGGCAATTTCTTGCTGGGTCCTCACAGGGCAGAAAGGCAAAAGGAACCAACATTGTGTCCTCACATTGTAGAAGAGATGGAAGGACCAGGCAAATCTCTAAAGCCTCTTTTATGAGGGTATTAATTTCAGTCACCAGGGTAGAGCCCCTGTGGCTTCATCACTACCCAAAAAACCCCACCTCTTAACAGTGTTGCATTGGGAATTAACTTTTGCCATACATTTTTGAGGGACACAGACATTCAAAGTATAGCAGAAACACACACACACAAAGACACCCCCCAACACACACACACAAACACACACACACATGTATTTTCCCCATCATTATGTGATAATTATATTTAAAATGTGAAATATTTAGTAGAACAGAGCTGTGTAACAGGAAATTTATATCTACATACTTAAGAGCTACTTAATGCTTTTCCTAAATAATTTTATAAACACAGCCTAAAAGTCCAGGCAATACTTTATTCCCAGATCAACTGAGGGTAAAGTAGTAGTCTGGAATAATATCCCTGCCATTAGTATAAAATAAAGTAAGGACAGATAATAGTTGTAAAGGAGTATTTCTAGTCACCGTTCTGAAGAATGAGCTTTTATTTATTTGCCCCTCAACTTTCCAGCTGTCATTTGCCTAATTTGTTGAATAGAGCTATTCCCTATATGTGGAATTGAAGATTAAATTTACTCCTGGAAAGATCTGAGTATGTCCAAATAGCTTCCTACAACTGATTGAAAATGAAAGCATTTTTTTTCCATTTCTGGTAAAAGTGCAAATCAAAAACTTAATATTTAGCTTAATTCGTGGGTCATACCCCCACTGGTTTTACTCTAACAATTAAAACTGGAGATTCCAGGTCTCTGACGATCATCACACATCACTTCCTAGGTAGGTCTGGCCTCTGTAAGTATGGCTTCAATTCCACCCTTGAAGTTGGTTCTGGCAATTCCAACCACCTGTATTCCACAACTAATACATCTTGCAAAGTTCATGGAAATACCATCGACAAAGTGTCTCATCTTGAAACCTGGGCTGCGGACCATTTTTTATTTGCAATTAATTATCTCCAGCTGTTGGACAGCAAAGAAAGAACTAACTTTAAGCATCGGATAAATATTCCTCATGTCCTGGGATGCAAAGTTCATTTTGCTCATGTGAATTCTACAGAACTGGAAGGCAATTAAGCAGCATTTAAGCCAACATTCCCAGCTTTGCAGGAGAAAAATGAGGCTCAGAGACAGTGAGTTAATATGCCCAAAGCCAAGCTTCTCATTAGTGGTTGATCCAGAACATACTCTGAGTCCAGAGGGTTTTTATGGTATGTTATATGGTATGTTTCTCTTAATTTTTTTTTTTACTTTCTTAATCATAAATTCTAGATAACCACAACCTACCCTCAGTTGTATATTGCTAAGAAATGTGTGCAGGGTTGTGGTTATGTGTGTGTGGTGGGTGGTCATCGTGGTCATTCCAGACAGGATGGAAGAGATGATGGCTATGAAGGAGTCACATGCATAAAGGTGAACCCTGAAATGCATTTTAGCCAGTGAGTACATGTCCTATCAAATAATTTCTGAGAGTTCTGAAGAAGAGAACAAAATGGCCATCTTGAGTTGTTTTTTTTTTTTTCTCCCTGCTCTTGTCTCTTCTGAGAATGATGTAATGTGATGACTTGGACAAAGGGTGAGATTTTGGAGGGGAAAATAAGAAAGGCAAAGGGACTGGAGTCCCTAGAGTATACCCCTCATTACTAAGCACTGGCTACAAAATTACATTTGGAGAGTATTGAAATGCTATCAAAGCTTTAGGTAATGAGTCAAGAATTAATAACGTAAGCATTTTGCTCAGTCCCATAATCATAAGCTACTAGGTAACAACTAACTTTGTCTCAAAAAGTCCTCTAAGGTACTGAGACACACCCCGTCATTAGGGGCACACATCCATGACCATCAAGTCATTGCCCTTCATCGAGTGCACAATGAGAAGCACTGCGCCTTCCATTTACAGCATCGGCTCTTTCTTCCAGGAGCTTGGCAGCGGCACTGATGAGCAATGAGATTACTTGAAGGAATCAAAGGCGAGTCTGCCTTCCACTCTCCAGCAGAGAACCGCTGTGAAATTATGGTAAATTATGTCGGCACCTCTTCCTGCTGTTCCAAGCTCTCATCTGTAAAATGTTAACAGTAATCTGTGAAATGCAAACCATGCATTTTCTTGTGTTCTTACAGCATAGAGGGGATTCATGAGATCATGGTTACCAAAAAGCCCACAGTTATTGTAGAGCTACTTGTGGCGGGGAGACCCACATCCCGGCCAGTCATAACCAGCCCTGTGGCTCTCTGCAAGCTCCCACTCCTACCCTCTGAACCAACTACCTGGATATCGTGCTCTCTCACACACCTCTTACACTTATGCTCACACACACCTCACACCTGACAAAACACACACCTCACCCCACACACATACACATACCTCACATCACACATGCTCACACACATACTTCACACTTCACACCACACACCTCACACTACACACATACACACCTCACATCACACACATGCCCACACACCTCACACATGGTTACAGACACCTTACACCTCACACCACATACGCTCACACCCACATCTCACACCACACACTTTCACACACTCACACACCACACACACATACTTCACACCACACACACCAATCACACCCACCACACACCACACACATACACATGCCCAAACCATACACATAGTATCACACACATACTCTCTCACACATGCAGCACCCACACCCAAACACCCACACCTCACACCAGACACACACTCACACTCACATACACCTCACACCTCACACATATCATCTACACCACACACTACACACTATCACTTACACTCCTCATACAATACCAGCACCATACCCCACACATTCACACCTCACATCACACACACATCCCCACCACAAATGACACACACCACACACTACACACACTGTGTCACATGCAATCCTCACACCATAGCAACACCACACCCTCCCACACACACACCTCACACCACACACACATCACACATACCACATACTATCACACACACTCCTCACACACCACATACTATCACACACTCCTCACACCATACCAACACCACACCTTCCCACACACACACATCTCACACCACACATACATCACACATACCACATGCTATCACACACACTCCTCACACCATACCAACACCACACCTTCCCACACACACACCTCACACCACACATACATCACACATACCACATGCTATCACACACACTCCTCACACCATACCAACACCACATCCTACACACTCACACACCTCACACCACACACACATCACACACACCACACACTATACACACATACGCACCACACACTACACACACATCATATGCACCACACACTATCTCACATGGACTCCTCACACCATATCAACACACACCCACACACCTCACTTCACACACACACACCTCACTCCACACACACATCACACACACCACATAATACACACACTATTTCACATGCACTCCTCACACCATACCAACACCACAGCCCATACACTCACACACCTCACCCCATACACAATCACACACACACACTATGCACTCTATCACACACACACTCTTTACACCATACCCACTCCACACACACTGTCACAGGCCACACACACACACTCTCCTTACACTCCCTACACTGCAGCTGTGCCCCTGATGCTGTGGGCCAAGCTGCCCTCACCCTGAGGCTTAGGGTTGCCTCTGCCTTAGCCTGTGTGCTCTGTCCTCACCCAGCTCCTGGGTGCCTCTCCGCCATCCTCAGAGCTCCTAGTCACATCCTGCAATCTCCATCCACCCTTGCCTGTTCCCAGTGAAGCGCTTCCATAGAACCCAGTGCATGGGTCTGCAAGAGCCCTTGACTAGTGGGGCAGGGGGCAGGCATCGTGTTCACTTGCCGGTTTTCTTCTCTACTTTATCTCCAGAACTCAGCATATACTGAGGGTTCAACAAATTAAATAATCCGTGAATGGTGACTGAGTGATTGAGTGAAGGATGGAGTGGAATTTTTTGCACAAAGAGAATCACTTGGGAAGAGGCATTCTATAAACCTGGGATATTCTGTCTTTAACCAGAAAACTCTCAGAAGTGATCGCTGGAACAATTTATCCATCATCCAGTTAAACCAGCGAGCTTCGGTGAACTCAACACCTCTCACTATCACCAGTGTGAAATCCCCACCACACACACACACAAACATGCACACACATTTGCTCTCTCTCTCTCTCTCTCTCCCTCTATTTCCTGGGAAACTTTGTAATTATCAGCAAAGTCTTCACTTTTGGACACATTCACGTACCATAAAACAACTACGCTATGAAGTTGTAACACAGATGGACTTACATAGCAGAATGAGCTGGTGTCACTACTCAGAGGTAGCCTCTGCCTTTGAGCTGAGATCTGAGAGTGGCACCCTGTCTCTTTTTACATTGTTGAGATGTCTCTTCATTTCCACATCTCTATCCAGTTTTCTTGCCAAGAATTTGCCTTTTGTTTGGGGGCCTCTAATTTGAGTTCTTAACTGAGGGTTTTTAAATGCTCTTTTTTTGGCAAATATGCTCATTTTGAAAAATTCTCACTTATCAAGTCCAAGAAAACGTTTAGCCAAGAATCATAAATGTTCAGTGTTTCTTGGGCTCTGACTTTTCGTTAAGCTCTTAGAGCACTCACTTCCGTCACATATTAACTCTCTCCCTCTCCCGTCTTTTCCATGCAGGAAGCTGACTCCTGTACCTGCTCTCGATCTGCTTCTGGAAATTTCAAATTATGAATCTCTTGCATGTGAGAACATTTAGAAATTCTTCCTGTTTCAGTGTGGCATGTAATGCAAATGGCAGGCTAAATGGGAAAGAATATAAACTGCATCACAAGTGGGTGTGCTGATCTCTCCACCTTCCCATGGGAGTGCACAGAGCCACACAGCTGCCCTGACTTACCAGCTCGAAGAACATCTGTGAGGTCGAGAAGTTTATATTATTTCATTTGTTAAAGTAAATGCATCAGTTAGTACTCAGATTTTCAAATAATACCAACTCACTTCAAACTCTACAAAGCAAAGCTTATGATGAAGATATTGGGAGATCAGAGACTGAGGGCAGGCTTGTGGCTGGGTCCCTGGCTCAGGTAGGAGCAGGACTTTCTCTTCCTCTCCCTCCATTCAGACACAGGCAATTCCTCCTCAGGACAGGTAATCCCCTCTGCTTCTGGGTGTGCTGCACCACCACCTCTTTCTGACCTTCATATCAGAAGATGGAAGCACCCAGAAAAGACTGATCCTAATTTTTCTGTCCTAAAATTTCTAAAGGGGGGATTGTCATTAACCCTCATTGGGTTTCCTGCCCACACTTGGACAAATAACCAATAACCAGGAAGTGAGGTTATCATACTTTTATGGTGACTCCAACAATAGTCACATGAATAGAGATTGAGCAGAGAAGTTTTTAGAAAGGGATGCTGGGTAAATTATAGCAGTTATTGATGTATCTAGGAGAAAATAGTGTCTACCTCTGTGTGTCACAGATATAACCAAGGTGCGTTGTTAGTTATGCTTTAGCTTCCTCCCTCAACCTAGTTTATACCAATTCCCTACTTCCCCTAACACACACACACACACACACACACACACACACACATTTACACGCAATGGGCAAAAAATCCATTCCCATATGCAGGCTAGAGAGCATGTCTTGGAAAATACTGGTCTACATCATTAATGTATTTAAAAGTAATAATTAAAAAAATGCTAAACAAATGAAGTTCACTGGGAAATGCTAACCCTTGATCCCTAGACCTATTGGATATTTTGTATAAAACTTCAATTAATTCTTCTTATCTTACCCCAAAAGGTGACTTCATGGTTTTTTTGTAAAGTGTGCCTGAAAGCCAATAGAGACATAGTGTCTGTGATTTCTGAAATAGTTACTTTTTCCTTCTCCTGTTTTTCAGTTGCTGAAATAATTTCCATCAAATCTTCTCTGTCCACAGTTTACCCATCCAAAGATAGAGGTAAGAGAGGCAGAAATTTTATCATGATGGCAGAACCATGGTGAATAACATTGTATGTTAAGAGCAGGCTTAATTTGGTGATACATTCCATTACTCTTAAAATCATTTGTGAGTATAGGAATACAATTTTTATTATCAGACTTAGGGTCATCTCATAAGATCATTAGTTCACACAATGAAGTACAGAGGATATACAGGGGTTGGAGGGAACCGTTTTGAACAAAACCACACCCTTTCAGCCAGGAGAGGGAGAGACACAGGTCTAAGGAGACATTTAAAGTTATTTTTCCTGCTGTCCCAGTTTCAGCTAAGGCCCAAACTATGAGGTTTTGGCTAAGGCCCCAAAATCATTACATTATGTGCTACATCTGATCACATGATAAGAGAGGCCACTAGACCACCGATGAGTGCCTTGCTAAGAAATTATACAATAGGTCCTTACAGCACCAGCTGATCACTCACCTCCAGACTTCAAGAGATGGTAAATTATTCACTATGGAGCCTGAAGAGAACAGCAATTGAGATTCCATTGAAAATCAATATTCTTATGCCCTGTGTTTTCCTGTCTCACAGGCAGAGGAATAAGTATATCTAAGCGAAGGTGGCATACAGGGAACAGCTTGGCACTTGTACACAAAGGACACAAGTACTTGTGTCCTAATCATACCAGAGAACTGTAAAGGTGGGTGTTGGCTGGCTGCCTGGGGATGGCAGAATGAGAGGAGGGGAAAACTGTAACGGCAGTGTTAAGCAGGAAAGCTTGCAAAAGTTCTGTGGGCAAGAGGCCAACTCCATTGCAGAGTCTGAGTCCTCTTGAGAGAGACTCCAGCCAAGCAGACTGCTTGGAGGATGAGTTTAATTCAAGAAAGAATAAACCATAAGAAATAAGTCTTACAAAGACATCAAAGGCAGTCAATTGGAGAAGGAAGGACACACCCAAGAAAAGAGAACCCAGTGATACAGCTGGTCTTCAAAAAAATAATTCAGCAGGTCCCCTAGGAAAGAATCCAACTCGTAGAATCCACAAGACCCAGATAAGTAAGATAGCTCCTCTTCCTTACCTCTCTTCCCAGCCCTCAACCAGAATCTTGGACAGATTCCCAAGCAGCAATGAGTAGAAGAGGATGTGAGGCTAGAAAGAGAAAAAATATCAGCGCTGATCCCTTTCTACTGCAGGCTTCCCAGGGTGAGTTGGGCCTCATGTGCCAATGGAATCAGGATGTGAGTGTGGACATGACACTGAACTGGAGTTTAGTAACTTGAAAAACAAAAGCTATTCTGTCTTAACCTGATAGTGATTGGAATTCACAAAACATGTCAGCATCCCCTTAAAAGGCTCTCAAATATATGCTCTTTGTGGGAGATAAAAACCTACTTACAAGACGTAGTTCTTACTATCAAGAAACTTCGAGTATAGTACACAGGACACAAGAGATAAATAAAGCACGGTGCCACCAAATGAATGAGGACAAGTTCTAGACCAACGAGGGAGTTCAAAGAATCCAAAGGAAGGAGCAAGTACTTCTTGCCAGATTTTTAGCAAGTCTTCATTGAGGAGGCAGATTTTAGCTGAGCCCTAAATTGTGGGAAAAAGCTGGACACTTAGAGGGGGAAGATGCATCCCAGCAAAGGATGTGTACTAGCCAAATAATGGGGAAAGATGTAGGGAGTAGAGTCCCAGGCATGGTGTCTCTGGTCTGACAGGAGTGGCAGGTGGGAAGGAGGAGTGGCCATGCAGAGGCACCGCTACTGTTCCTCACAAGGCATAGCTATGCTGCCCCACCAGGTGGGACACTGGAGCCACTCCTGCTGAACAGGAAGACACTGCACCGAGCCTTTTATTGAGGTCTATGCTAGAAATGTACATGTCAAGAGTGCATATTTTGACCAATCCTTGCAATTTGAAGAAGAAACAATGAACAAAAACAAGTCTTGAGATCTACACCTTCCCCGTTAGAAATGTAACTAGGGCAACCCCACCATAATCTCAGGACCAATGAGAAAAGTCCCAAGTTTGGAGTCCGTTCAAGAGGGTCTTCAAATGGCAGGTATGATTAGAACCCCAAATTACAGGTATTATATCATCATGCATTTCAGAATCAGTAGCATTAACTATATTGCATATGTTTCATGCTAAATAGGAATATTACGTTCAACCAGAGTCACCTCAGAAATCGTCTCAAATCTCCAAGATTTCTGAGAATGCTAATCCAGTTACCTTGAATACCTATACACTTATTTAAAACCATTGAATGATTTTTACTTCTATGTATGTAATTTTACTCATCCATCCATCTATTTCTCCATCTATCTTCCAGAAGTATAGACAAGAGTTATCTTATAAGTGCATCTCTACACCATGGAAAAGTTCTCCTGTATGTATGGACAGATAAGACCAGTAGGCTTCCCTAGCCCTGAAGGAATGTTTGAAGTTGAACTTTATTTTAAATTTGTGCCCTACCACCATCTGTCACGTGAAACAAAGAGATCCTTTGCTTGACATGCAGCAGTGTGGAGGGGGTTGAGCTGGTCTGCATAGGAAGGGATTAAAACTCTCCTTCTTTCAAACATTTAACGTTAAGGCTACCAGTCAGAATGTATAATGGAAAATAAATGTATCTGTACCAACCACGATTTATTGTCTTGCATTCAATAATAAAAGTTCACAGATCAATTTTTTATTATTAATGCAGAAGTGAGAGTTGAACTAGTGATATTGTCCTATTGTACTTTTCTGTCTAGATCTTTCATTCCACATTCTTGGATCACTCAGAACTGAAAATAATTATGTTAATAAAGATGCTCAAAAAATAAGACTTTTCTTTTAGAAAAGTGAGGATTAATATCAACCCCCAGTTGAGTGACTGCCACCCACTGGATTTCCAGTATGTATTAAAAGTGGTTGAGAAAATCTTCTGATATTAACTTAGCACAAATAAGTACGAATATCCTGCATAAGTAAAGTTTTTTAAAAATACATTTTATAGCCAGGTGCGGTGGCTCACGCCTGTAATCCCAGCACTTTGGGAGGCCGAGATGGTCAGTTTACGAGATCAGGAGATTGAGACCATCTTGGCCAACATGGTGAAACCCCATCTCTACTAAAATACAAAAAATCAGCTAGGTGTGGTGGCACGCACCTGTAATCCCAGCTACTTGGGAGGCTGAGGCAGGGGAATCGCTTGAACCCAGGAGGAGGAGGTTGCAGTGAGCTGAGATCACCCCACTGCACTCCAGTGTGGCAAGCAAGACTCCGTCCCCCTCAAAAAATACATTTTATAAAAGCCACATTTGGAGCCATCTGATTAGTAACACCCTTCTACCAGAAACATGACCCTGAGTATCACCAGCAGATCCCAGTTCTCCAATTACACCGCCTCTGTTTCCTAGCTGAACCACAGAGAATCTGAGGCAAGAGCAAGAGGTGACGTGACTAGCCCAGGATAAAATTTACATACAGGGATAATTAGGTGAATACAGGTTAATTACAGGGTAATTAACACTGCGGATTCTGTTGAATAATGATAATTATCCCTGTATGTGAATACAGGTGATTACAGGTTAATTACAGGATAATTAACCAAGTGGGTTCTCTTGAATAGTGATAATTACCCCTGCATGTGAAATTCTTTTCATAAGGTAGATACCAATCATCTCTGTGGCATTTCACATCTTCGAATCACATTGGAGATTAAGTCAGTCACAGTGAGGGACTGTCTTATAAATGATCTGAAGTCTTGAGCCATGTTAAATTATTTATTTTTAAAACACTTGAAATTTATCCCATTATGATATAAGCCATATTTATTATAGAAATGTATTCTTGTGATTAAAAGTGTTCCTTTTTTTTTTTTACAAAAAATCAATCAAAAAAACAGTGAGAATGTTTGTGACACTCCTAGCCAGAAGACCCCAAGTTTGATGAAATGGAGGTATTATGTTCCTCTTGCCAGACAGACTATTACAGGCCATGTCTTTCAACCTTTTCTATCTCCTGCTCCTACAATTTAAAGTGTCAAGAATGAATTTTGATTCTACACTAGAAAGACATTTCTAGAATATAGTTCATTTGTGCCATCTACAAAATCAAAGAAAGGAAGTAAATGAATGTTTTCCAGCTTTTTCTCCACTCTGAGACTTCTTACTTTACATCCTTGACAACTGAATGCCCAACCACAATGGGGAAATGAAGAGAAATTAATATCATCTTCCACCAGTAGCATCCATTTCTTTAAGATACTTTCTTTGAGAAAATCTCTTTGAGATTTTTCTTAGCATTCCTGGCATTTCGAGACTTGGAAAATGATCATTTCCCTAATTCCAGTCGAAGTGGATGAGAGGGAGAGTGAAATATGAACAGTGGGCAGTGGTTGTGAGTCCTGGAGTGAAACGTGCTGTCATCCTCTCTTCAGGATGTCAAAATAAATGTTTGACATAAAATGGTAAGATTTAAGTACATATTTGAACCTTTCGATTATGCTTCCTTATTTTATAAATGCCAGAGTGAAAACAAATTATATGGATGTATTTGATAACAAACACATGATAATATTCTGCCTCGTTTAATCATTTGATCCTATTTACTATTTTTAGTGACAAACTCAGGCCCTGATTTCCAGGTGCCACAGCTTCACATTTCAAGAAAGAGAGTAAAAATCAAAATGACAACATGTCCAGGAATTGCCCACAACATATCCAAAAATATATTTTCAATAACAGCTGTTGTCTTCAAAGTTTATGCAGTTCTAAAAAATGAGGTTTGGATTAAAACAAGTCTGGTGCTATGTTAGAAAGACATAGGTAATCAGATGGTGTCAAAATGAAGCATTATCAATGCAATGATAAAGTTATTTCAACTGAGACCTCTATTCAGAGGTCAGGCAACGAGTTCTAAGACCAAGCAAATCAACCACAAAGCATGGTCAGGCAAAAAGGGATGCAGAAGGAGGTGTCGCTGCCTGATAATCCCCCTTCTACCCTAAAGTGGACCTTGGCTGATGGCCAGGGTGAGCGTGAGTCCGTTAACCGCTCCTTCAACACATCATCAGTCCAAACTGCAAGGATGGCTCCAAAGAAGCAAGTGTGTGGATCAATCCAAATGCTTGAAGCACTTTGGGGAAAGAAACAAATCAGAAGGAAGGGCGGTTGATTACGCAAGCGTGAGTTAAGATGCAGAGATACAGGAGAACTTTTATTTCTTATAGCCAATCAGTACACATCTTCAATGAATCACATTTTCCCCCCATTCTAATCCTTTACTACATTCTAAAAAGACTGTAAAATACTGAGCTTTTCAATCAGTTGCAGGGTTTCTTTTTCCTAATCCATAATTACATTATTAAAAGAGCTTTTGAAATATTGAGAATTACAGCTTTGGAAGTTCTTTTAAGAACTCTTCTTAAAGCTTCTTCATAGTTTCTCAGCATCCTTTTTCCTAGCACACAGGAACCACTGCTGTAGACATGACTAGCACATACCGTTATTTGTTCACAGGGTAGGACCATGGCTTCTTCACTGCAGAACTGACAGTGGAAAATATTTTATCGTCTTCAAGCATTATGTCTCAGGCATGGAGCCAACAAGAAGTGAAACAGAATCAGAAAGTTTCTCTTTGGTATCCTTCCCCACCTTCCATCAGTGCCTGCTTCTCTCCCCTCCCTGATGCCTACTTGTCTTTGTTCTCTAGTCTCCCAGTTGGGCAGGCCAAGCCCACACCACAATTACCCATGTTCCAAATGCTCAGAGACCTGTACAAAGTGTGTCTCCGTCTCCCTGTGGAAAAAGATGATATTGTCCACTGCTATGTCCCCTGCCGGCATCTGGACCATGTCCACAGTGCATATACCTCCGGGAGACCTAGTAATGAGGTCCAGTAGGTGCCCACTCAGGGTTCGGGTAAGACCGAGAGGCCGCTATGAGGCTGCCCTCTCTTACACCAGCACCAACTGTGAAGCCCAGACTTTTTGATTACTGCCAACGCCCTGCCCTAAATTCCTCTCGCAGGTCCTACCTAGAGTGTTTTTTTCTGCTCTCCTTTAATTCTCTTTCTCTCTCATATCCACTCATATTGACATATTGATAATTTTACCTGCGACAGTATCCCTTGGGCAATATGCAAATATATTTAACTCTAAGGCTACTTTCCCCCTTAAAACTTGCAGAAATGACATTAAAACAAATATAATTATCTGCAATAGCATAAAGTGGTAGATATATGCTATACCAAGGAACTTAAAACAAAAAAGTAATATGGACTAAAAACTTAGCATGATGCAGGAGAGTAACTGGAGAAAGAATCTAATGAGTGACAAAAGTAACCAAAAGGAGTAGGTATTTCCATTGCAGTCAGACGGGAATTTGATTTTTACAAAGTAGAAAGAAAACAAGCAGCAGAACAGGGCTGCGTCAGAGAGAGAGAATCTAACAAAGAGGACATACCGGCCAATTCATCCCAAATGGAAAGGAGCATGGATGGCTCCTGTCCATTTGGGATGAATTGGCTAGGATTATTGAGAAGGCCTAACACTAATTAGAAACAGAGAATGAACTGGAAGATTTTTCATTTCACTGTTTCAGTATGAGACCCATCAAAATTCCAGTTTCCAAACGACTGCTTCTGTTCATATTTCTTCACTGTTATGAGTGCATTCCAGGTTTCTAACTGCCACCTCTCCAAACTCTCGATTCAATTCCTCTGCACATTTATTTCAACATTTCATTGTTCTCTTGAAAGAGGGAGGAGCAGTATCTGTTTACGCATGTTCTATTTTAATCGATTTGTCTCAGCAATTATTATTATTTTTGCTCCAGAGGATGCTAAAGAGACTGCTGCTTTTCTGAGAGGAGTGTGCTAGACGCCTGTGGAATGCAGCTCTCTCTCCCGCTGCCACTCTCGGAGGGTTCCCCAGAGATTTTCCTGTATGAGTGAAAAGATAGGGTCCTATTGGCTTTGGGACTGGATTTCTAAGACCTGTTTTAAGACCAGGCATCCCTTCGTCTTTTCTAGGTTGCTCTGTGACTGATCATTGACACAGAGCAACCTAGAAAAGAACCTGAAGGCAGCCTGGTTGTGGTGAACGTGGCCAAGAGGCTTTCTGCTAGTCCCAATGAAAATTCACAGGGAGCACCAGCTCTCTCTCCCTGCCAGTGAGCCATTGTCACAGCACTTCAGCTGTTCTCTTGAAAGCTATTCTTCAAGATTTGAGGGCCGGGTGCGGTGGCTCACGCCTGTAATCCCAGCACTTTGGGAGGCCGAGGTAGGTGGATCACGAGGTCAAGAGATCGAGACCATCCTGGTCAACATGGTGAAACCCCGTCTCTACTAAAACATACAAAAAAAATTAGCTGGGCGTGGTGGCGCGCGCCTGTAGTCCCAGCTACTCGGGAGGCTGAGGCAGGAGAATTGCTTGAACCCGGGCGGCGGAGGTTGCAGTGAGCCGAGGTCGCGCCACTGCACTCCAGCCTAGCGCCTGGTGACAGAGTGAGACTCTGTCTCAAAAAAAAAAAAAAAAAAAGATTTGAAAATGATTGTTGAAGGTAACATTGTTTTTACATTGCTACATTCTGGAAATTCATAAATCCAATGTGGAAGTAATATGCTAAACAGAAACCATTCATTCACTGAAAAAATAGCAGGTAATCTTCAGCCAAATTGAACTAGCAAGCAAATGATTTTTCTTTTTTTTTTTTCCCCTTTCTTTGTTTCTTTTGGATTCCACTAGTCAAAATCATTCATTCCTAAATATTTCCTAAGCATATATTATGTTGTGGGCACTGCCTGGGCAGTAGGAATAAAACAGAAAGTGAGACAGATTGGGAACAAGGGGATAGACTATGCCCGTATCTGGGGAAGAGAATTCCAGGCAGAGGAAACAGCAAATACAAACGCTGCAGGAGGTGAGCTATGCCTGGCATATACTAGGAACAGTGAAGGAGCCAGGCTCGTCAGGGAGAGGGACAAGGTCAGGCTGGTCAGGGAGTGGGAGGCTACTGGAGGGACTTTGTTTTTCATTTCACTTGAGACGGGAAGCCCTCAGCAGGTTTGACGCAGAGAAGTAACAGCATATGACTTCGGTTTTAACGGGATCTCTGAAGCTGCTGTGGGAAGACCGGACCTTAGAGAGGCTACGCCTGTTGCATTTTGTAACCATCCTCATTTTTAAAACTTTTTTTAAAAAAACTTTTGTTACGTTGCATGTGTCAAATCACATGGTTGTGTTCTTTGCATATCTGAAATGATATGAGTATAACCAGGCTGAAGTGATCAGTGATTAAAACCCAAACTCCGAATTCTCTCTAAAAACAAAAAAGCCACTTTTGTTTTCAAATTACAGCAAAGATTTGATTAGCCCTGAGGAATAAAATATGCTGATTAATTCACTTTTCTCATTAACTGATGAGTTAATCTGATGGGAGAACAAATAGAAAAGAAAACTATCTCTGTCCCTGCCTTTAACCAGCAAAATATATGAAGCATGATTAAGGCTATCCTGATGGTACAATCTTCCTCATGCTTCAGGTCAGTGTTGGAAATATGTAAAGTCACAGATGGTTCTTGATCTGGGATGATGAAAAGGATTTTCATCCTTTTCCTTTGGGGGGCCAGGTATGGTGGCTCACGCATGTAATCCCAGCACTTTGGAAGGCCAAGACAGGCTAATCATTTGAAGTTAGGAGTTCGAGGCCAACCTGGCCAACATGGCGAAAGCTTATTCCTACTAAAAATACAAAAAATTAGCCAAGTGTGGTTGCACATGCCTGCAATCCCAGCTACTTAGGAGGCTGAGGCAGGAGAATCACTTGAACCCAGGAGGTGAAGATCGTAGTGAGCCTAGATGGCACCATTGCACTCCAGCCTGGACAACAGATATAGACTCCGCCTCAAAGAAGAAAAAAGAAAAAGAAAAGAAAGAAAAACAGGCTTGGGGACAGGACAGAAACAAATACGAAAAAAAAAAAAAACTGTCCAAATCTCTGTCTTTAATAAGCAAAATATATGAAGCATAATTAAGGCAACTGTGATGGCAGAATCTTCCTCATACTTCAAGGCAGTGTTAAAAATTACGTAAAGTGACAGACAAAGCTGAGACAATGATAAGACAGGATTGGGGACAGAACGGAGGTTTGGGGGAGCACGGCCCCAGAAAGGAGGGGAGGAAGCACCACAAGGACACGTGAGAAATTTTCTGCTGCAGAACAAACTCTTTTAACTGAGCTAAGTCAATGTGATTCTGTGCTACATGGAAACGAGAGGAGACGCATGCGGAAGGAAGCATCCAGACATGCTCCTCAGCCCTCAGCCCTCAGCCCAGTGAAAGGCTGACGGGAGCCATTAATTCCTGCTCTTCTTTCTTTCTTTTTTTTTTTTTTTTAGATGTTGGGAAACACTGCAAAGGAGAAAGGACTTACGGAGTGCCTAAATAAATTGGTTATGAGTAACATATAAACAAGGAACAACAAACTAGGGAAGGCCGCAGGAAGCCTCTGAGGAGGAAGCCCTCTCCATGCCTCATGTTCCAGAGCAGGGTGACCTCGGCTCTGTTACCGTAAACATTGTGCTCAAGGATGTAAAACCCCTTCATAGCACTATGACATAGCCAGACTTGTCGGCTCCTTGTAAGGCCCGTGTTCTATCAGCTGCACATAGATAATAAGCTAAAGATAACCACATGTCCTTGTTTTGTGAAACTCCCAAACCACCACTGTTATCAATCCTTGGAATGATACACCAGTCTGGCTCACTGATTCACTTCCAGCTCACTGATTCATCCCACCATCACTCCACCCCTACCCTGTAGATCAAAGTGATTGTAACCAATAAATAGAGTGGATGATCAGAGCTGGGGGCCTTCACTGCCTCCACCAGAGTAATGAAGTGATGGCCCCCTGGTCCCACTTTTTCTCTTAGTCTGTCTTTTTCTCATTCCTTTGTTGCCACTGAACTCGGGGTACCCACGGGTGAGGTAGGGCTGGCTCCCAACATTCTGGTGCCCAATGTGGGGCTCATGGATTCCTACATTCTGGTGCACCAAAGTGTGAGGTTTATGAATTCCCTACATTAGATTTAAGGATGGTTTATTGCACAGTAATAAATGAAACACAAGCCTCTCTGGCTCCTGGGTTTCTAGAACAGAATTATTCTTTAAAAAAAATTTTTTTAATGATTATACTTTAAGTTCTGAGATACATGTGCAGAATGTGCAGGTTTGTTACATAGATATACACATGCCATAGTGGTTTGCTGCACCCATCGACCCATCATCTACATTAGATATTTCTCTTAATGCTAGCCCCCCCCAACAGGCTGCAGTGTGTGATGTTCCCCTCCCCTGTTCAACTCCCACTTATGGGTGAGAACATGCAGTGTTTGGTTTTCTGTTCTTGTGTGAGTTTGCTGAGAATGATGGTTTTCAGCTTCATCCATGTTCCCACAAAGGACATGAACTCATCCTTTTTATGGTTGCATAGTATTCCATGGTGTATATGTGCCACATTTTCTTTATCCAGTCTATCATTTATGGTCATTTGGGTTGGTTCCAAGTCTTTGCTAGTGTGAACAAAGCTGCAATAAACATACCTGTGCATGTGTCTTTATAGTGGAATAATTTATAATCCTTTGGGTATCTATCCAGTAATAGGATTCCTGGGTCAAATGGTACTACAAGACTACAGTAACTAAAACAGCATGGTACTGGTAACAAAACAGATATATAGACCAATGGAAAGAACAGAGGGCTGACATATAACATCACACCTCTACAACCATCTGATCTTTGACAAACTGACAAAAACAAGCAATGGGGAAAAGATTCCCTATTTAATAAATGGTGCTGGGAAAACTAGTTAGCCATATGCAGAAAACTGAAACTATGCCCCTTCCTTGTACAAAAATTAACTCCAGATGGATTAAAGACTTAAGACCTAAAACCATAAAAAACCTAGAAGAAAATCTAGGCAGTACCATAGGCATGGGCAAAGACTTCATGGCTAAAACAATAAAAGCATTGCTAACAAAAGCCAAAACTGACAAATGGGATCTAATTAAACTTAAAAGCTTCTGCACAGCAAAAGAAGCTATCATTAGAGAGAACAGGCAATCTACAGAATGGGAGAAAATTTTTGCAATCTATCCATCTGACAAAGGGCTAATATCCAGAATCTACGAAGAACTTAAACAAATTTACAAGAAAAAACAACCCCATCAAAAAGTGGGCTAAGGATATGAACAGACACCTCTCAAAAGAAGACATACATGAGGCCGACAAACATATGAATAAGAGCTCGTCATCACTGGTCATTAGAGAAATGCAAATCAAAACCACAATGAGATACCATCTACGCCTGTTAGAACGGCAGTCATTAAAAAGTCAGGAAGCAACAGATGCTGGAGAGGATGTGGAGAAATAGGAACACTTTGACACTGTTGATGGGAGTGTAAATTAGTTCAACCAGTGTGGAAGACAGTGTGGTGATTCGTCAAGGACCTAGAATCTAAAACGCTCTTTGCTTTTCTTGTAGGCCCCAGTGTTCTCACACTGGCTCACGTGTCAGCATATACTGTTTTACTTACGGCGACTCATACCATTTATCTCAGTTATAATTCCTGTTTTCTGGGCACACTCACAAAATAAACTTGTACTCGGTGAAATTTTTTAGACTATAGCCAAATTACTCTGCAAACACAGGTTGATCATTCCCAGAACTCCTGTTATTTTAATAATGTAACTCTCATCAGACAGCACTGTCTGACTCTGAAAGCCTTCTAAGTGTTTTCATTTTTTCCCAAGTGATTGAGTTGCTTCTTTGTTCTCTGCCATCACCCAGCAGGGAAGGCTGCTGAGCCCCTGGATTTAGACTCTGGGATAATATGCCTAAGCTTAGGAGCAGCTGCATCAGCCACTAAGCACCACAGTCAACGTATCCCTCCAGTGTTTTAGAAGCCACAGGTGCAGTTGCATGAGCTGAGACTAATGCAGTTTATTAAATGGAAGGGACTATAAAAATCTCATGACAAGCTATAAGTTCATTTGCATATTGTGCAGTAATAAGCTAACACATCTAAATATCCGTTTAAGAGATCTAGAACTGGATGTATATGCATTAAAACAGGCCTGGATAGGAGGCAAAAATACCCATGTATTATTCATGGAGTTCCACTTTCTTTGCTGATCTATACCATGGCAGACAGACAGAGTGCTGGCATCTGCTGAGCAGTACAGCAAGCTGAAATGTGTACAATCATGACGAAAATACTGAAAAACAATTACTTATTCAAGATTATCTTTTGCAGTTTTTCTTACTTTAAAGTTTTGGAATTTTTAGCTAGAAATGAGGAAATGAAGGAATTCGTTTTTTTTCTGGAGAACTATTGGGACATTCTACTGATTGACTCAGTCCCTGACTAACAGAAGATGCATTTCACAATTAACACTGTTGTCTAAGGCTATTTGAGCCATTCTGTCAATGCCTTCATTTTCTTCTCTGGAATGCTCATCATTATTGACATCAATTAATAGTAAATTAACTATTATTTTAGAGTCAAGTAGTGGGGGGAAAATTAAGGATGAAAATGGATATATAGAAAATGGAGTATGATATTACTATTTGCTGACTTTATCCTGCCTTTCTAACAGCACAGAAAGAAATTAGATGATGTTTCATGGCTTGCCTAGACTCTGAAACCAAACTCAAGGCATCAGGTATTGGGCAACCCTGTTCATTGTTGATCTTGCCAGTAAAATATAAGAACAAGGAGAGTAGGGATTTTTATCCTTTTTATTCTTGGCAATTATCCCAGCCCCGAAAACAGATCCCTTAGATCTGTGCACAGTACATATCTGCTGAGTGAATGAAATACTGCATGTATGTTCACCATGGCAAGGAACATACCCCAAATTATGACATCGGCAAGCCTTCCAACTTTTGAGAACCACTTAAAATAAAGCCTACTGGTTTGGAAAAACCTCTCAGGTTCTTAATATGGAATCATTTCCTATGTGACCAAAAACAAGGTACTTAGTGTCACTAAGCTTTCGTTTCTTCATCTATCAAATGGGTAGATTAATATCTACTCTATAAAATATGCAGCATCATTTTTAGGATAAAATAAAATAACATTAAAAATAAATTAATAGTTGTAAAGATGCTCTGAAAAATAACTGTGCAAACGTATTATTTATGATAACAATTATTTTGACTTATAATAATAATTATTAAATTAGCTATTCCCTCAGTATTAATCATTGCCTGGGCTACAGTAGATAAAGCTCATCTTCCTTAGTTCTATTTGCTGATTATTTGCCTTCTTAATTCAATTCCTGTTTCTCTTGCATTAATATAAAAGAACAGAAATAAAATACAGTTTATTTCTGTAACTGGGAACAGGGAGAAGGCTGGAGAAAATATCACCAGACCAACTCAAAATTACATTTTCCACTGTTTATATACCTTCTAAGCTATATGTCTACATGTAAGTGTATATTCACCTAAAGACACAAGTGATTGATTCCTTCTAATCTACAACTAAGGTCGGAGTATTGGAGACCTTCCTCCAGAGCCTCAGCAAATTTATTTAATCTAGATGGGTCTTGGTGCCAAAGGTGATTACCTTTATCTTGTCTCCTGCTGAAGTATGGAGGTTTAGGGAGTTCCTTTAGACCCCCAATAAATTTGTTTAATCCTAAATGGGTCCTGACATGAGGAATGTGAGAATTCCTTAATTATCTTGTCATGCTTCAAGGCCCAGGAAGGCCTGGGCAAGATTCTTGGTGGACCTTTGTTTCATTCGTCTTTATCTAAGGACACTGGCTCTCTCAGGCTTTAATATTTAACCTAACCATTCAGTCAGTGCTGAAACGGTTGTGTGGAGGCCTGCTTGTTCAGCTTTTGTGAGACCTGGTTTGCCACAAAAGCATAATAAAATTTGCTGAGGGGATATTTTGACATCTGTTCTAATTTTCTTCCTTTGCCATGTGGCTCTTCTGCCCTGAGTAATATTACATTTGTTTCCAAAAGTTAGAGATTTTGTTCAGCTGTTGCTGAACGAATATCTCCATGTTTGAAAATAGCTTGTGGTTAATTAAATTTTAGGATTACAGCAATCATAATACTTGCCACTCTTGATTAAATACCTTCTTTTTTTTTTTTTTTAATTTTACTTTATGTTCTGGGGTACATGTGCAGGTCATGCAGGGTTGTTGCATAGGTACATACATAACCAAGTGGTTTGCTGCCTCTATTCTCCCTTCATCTATATCCAGCATTTCTCCCCATGTTATCCCTCGCCATCCTCCCACCCCACAATGTCCCTCCCCTATCCCCCACCAACTACCCACAGTATGTGATGCTCCTCTCCCTGAGTCCATGTGTTCTCATTGTTCAACATCTGCTTGTGAGTGAGAACATGTGGTGTTTGGTTTTCTGTTCTTGTCTCAATTTGCTGAAAATGATGTTTTCCAGATTCATCCAAGTCCCTACAAAGGACACGAACTCATCATTTTTTATGGCTGTGTAGTATTCCATGGTGTATATGTGCCACATTTTCTTTGTCCAGTCTGTCGCTGATGGGCATTTGGGTTGGTTCCAGGTCTTTGCTATTGTACACAGTGCTGCGAACATGTGCATGTGTCTTTATAATAGAACAATTTGTAATCCTCTGAGTATATACCCAGTAATGGGATTGCTGGGTCAAATGGAATTTCTATTTCTAGATCCTTGAGGAATCACCACACTGTCTTCCACAATGGTTGAACTAATTTACACTCCCATCAACAGTGTAAAAGTGTTCCTATTTCTCCACGTCCTCTCCAGCATCTGTTGTCTCCAGATTTTTTAATGATTGCCATTCTAACTGGCATGAGATGGTATCTCAATGCAGTTTTGATTTGCATTTCTCTGATGACCCGTGATGATGAGCATTTTTTCATGTTTGTTGGCCTCATATATGTCTTCTTTTGAGAAGTGTCTATTCATAGCCTTCACCCACTTTTGAATGGGTTTGTTTGTTTCTGGTATATTTGTTTTAGTTCTTTGTAGATTCTGGATATTAGCCCTTTGTCAGATGGGTAGATTGCAAAATTTTTTCCCATTTTGTTGGTTGCTGGTTTGCTCTAACGATTGTTTCTTTTGCCGTTCAGCAGCTCTGAAGTTTAATTAGATCCCATTTGTCTATTTTGGCTTTTGTTGCCATTGCTTTAGGTGTTTTAGTCATGAAGTCCTTGCTTATGCCTATGTCCAGGGTGGTTTTACCTGCATTTTCTTCTAGAGTTTTTATGGTGTTAGGTTTTATGTCTAAATCTTTAATCCATCTGGAGTTAATTTTAGTGTAAGGTGACAGGAAGGGGTCCAGTTTCTGCTTTCTGCATATTGCTAGCCAGTTTTCCCAACACCATTTATTAAACATGGAATCCTTTCCCCATTGCTTGTTTTTGTCAGGTTTGTCAAAGATCACATATTTGTAGATGTGTGGTGTTGCTTCTGAGGCCTCTGTTCTGTTCCACTGGTCTATGTCTCTGTTTTGGTATTAGTACTATCCTGTTTTGATTACTGTAGCCTTGTAGTATAGTTTGAAGTCCAGCATTGTGATGCCTCCAACTTTGTTCTTTTCGCTTAAGATTGTCTTGGCTATGCGGGCTCTCTTGTGGTTCCCTATGAAGTTTAAGGTGGTCTTTTCCAGGTCTGTTAAGAAGGCTGATGGTAGCTTGACGGGGATAGCATTGAATCGATAAATTACATTGGCCGGTATGGACATTTTCGCTATATTGATTCTTCCTAACCATGAGCATGGAATGCTTTTCCATCTGCTTGTGTCCTCTCTTATTTCGTTGAGCAGTGGTTTGTAGTTCTCCTTGAAGAGGTCCTTTACATCCTTTGTCAATTGTATTCCTAGGTATTTTATTCTTTTTGTAGCAATTGTGAATGGGTGTTCACTCTTGATTTGGCTATCTGTTTCTCTGCTATTTTTGTATAGGAATGCTTGTGGTTTCTGCACATTGATTTTTTATCCTGAGACTTTGCTGAAGTTGTTTATCAGTTTGAGGAGCTTTTGGGCTGAGATGATGGGGTCTTCTAAATATACAATTACGTCATCTGCAAATAGAGAAAGTTTGACTTCCTCCTTTCCTAATTGAATACTCTTTATTTCTTTTTCTTGCCTGATTGCTCTGGCTAGAACTTCCAATACTATATTGAATAGCAGTGGTGACAGAGGGTATCCTTGTCTAGTGCCTGATTTCAAAGGGAATGCTTCCAGCTTTTGCCCGTTCAATATGATATTGGCTGTGGGTTTGTCATAAATTGCTTTTATTATTTTATGATATGTTGCATCGTTACCTAGTTTATTGAGAATTTTTAGCATGAAGGGCTGTTGAATTTTCTCAGAGGCCTTCTCTGCATCTATTGAGATAATCACGTGGTTTTTGTCTTTGGTTCTGTTTATGTGATGGATTACATTTATGGACTTGCATAAGTTGAACCAGCTGTGCACCCCCGGGATGAAGCCTACTTGATCGTGATGAATAATCTTTTTGATGTGCTGTTACAATCGATTTGCCAGTATTTTATTGAAGATTTTTGCATCTATGTTCATCATGGGTATTGGCCTGCAGTTTTCTTTCTTAGTTGAGTATCCGCCTGGTTTTGGTATCAGGATGATGTTGGTCTCATAAAGTGAATTAGGGAGGAGTCCCTCTTTTTCTGTTGTTTGCAATAATTTCAGAAGGAATGGAACGAGCTCCTCTTTGTATGTCTGGTAGAATTTGGCTGTGAACCCATCTGGACCTGGGCTTTTTTTGCCTGGTAGGCTATTGATTGCTGCCTCAATATCAGCCCTTGTTATTGGTCTATTCAGAGTTTCAACTTCTTCCTGGTTTAGTCTTGGTAGAGTGCAAATGTCCAGGAATTTATCCATTTCTTCCAGATTTACTGGTTGGCGTGCATAGAGTCATTTGTAGTAATCTCTGATGGTAGTTTGTATTTCTGTGGAATCAATGGTGATATTCCCTTTCTCATTTTTTATTGCATCTATTTGATTCTTCTCCCTTTTCTTTTTTGTTAATCTGGCTAGCCGTCTGTCTATTTTGTTGATCTTTTCAAAAAAGCAGCTCCTGGATTTATTGATTTTTTGAAGGGTTTTTTGTGTCTCTATCTCCTTTAGTTCTGCTCCGATCTTAGTTATTTCTTGTCTTCTGCTAGCTTTTGAGTTTTTAAATCTTGCTTCTCTAGCTGCTTCAATTTTGATGATAGGGTGTCAATTTTAGATATTTTCTTATTTCTCCTGTGGGCATTTATTGCTATAAATTTCCCTCTAGACATGGCTTTAAATGTGCCCCAGAGATTCTGGTAAGTTGTGTCTTCATTCTGATTGGTTTTGAAGAACATCTTTATTTCTGCCTTCATTCATTGTTTATCCAGTTGACACTCAGAAGCAAGTTGTTCAGTTTCCAAGCAGTTGTGCGGATTTGAGTGAGTTTCTTAATCTTCAGTTCTAAGTTGATTGTGCTGTGGTCTGATAGACTGTTTGTTATGATTCCGTTCTTTTGCATTTGCTGATAAGTGATTTGCTTCCAATTCTGTGGTCAATTTTAGAGTAAGTGTGATATGGTGCTGAGAAGAACGTATATTCTGTGGATTTGGGGTGGAGCATTCTGCATATGTCTATTTGGTCTGCTTGGTTCAGCTCTGCATTCAAGTCCTGGATGTCCTTGTTAATTTTCTGTCTCGTTGATCTAATATTGACAGTAGAGTGTTGAAGTCTCCAACTATTGTTGTGTGGGAGTCTAAATCTCCTTTTAGGTCATTAAGAACTTGCTTTATGTATCTGGGTTCTCCTGTATATCTTTAGGATCACTAAATGCATGAAATACTTAAGAAACTAGGACAAGAATAAGGGTTGTATAAGGGTAGCTGTCATCTTTAATAATCTTCACAAAGGATATGTATTTTTAGCTAGATTTATAGATTAAAAAAACTGAAGCCAGAGTTGTTACATTATACAGTAAGTAATGAAGCATGAATTCAATTCAAGACTGCGTGACTCCATAGCCCAGATTCATTTAACTATTACTGTCTACATATCCAAAATCATATCCTTCAATAAATTGTTTTTTTACTGTTAAAATCAATTCAGCAGACATTATTTAACATCTACCACATAGAAGTTCTGTGCAGTTGCAAGGCTATTTTCTCTAAACACATCCTGTTGGGTTTGGGAATAAGAGGACAAGGTTCTGATAGGAAGGAAGTTAGAGGAAGTTTGTGGGCTCAATAAGATTAACAGAGAGAATATTCTAATGTTATATTCACAGTTCACACTGAGTTGAATTTGTTGAATTTAAAAATTTGACTACGAAATGATTCTAATCCAATTAAAGCATGATGAGTAGAATAGATGTACAAAAACAGTGCCATTGGATATGACTGGATAAAGAACACTTTTGGCATTTCACTTAGATGTGGTAGAGAACAGCTGGAGAATGAACAGGGATATCTGTTGATAAGGTGACATACATGCTGGCTTATGAAACTGATATGGTTTTCAGGGACCCATAGAGTGAAATAAGAGGTGCATGGCAAGCAGAAAACAATTTGAGTAAAGACCAAGAGGCTGAAAGCAAAGTATACATTCAGAAACATCAGATCTATAAAGGAGTGAACTGTGGTAGAAAATAAGGCATGAAAGCTACTTTGGCACAATATTAAAGCAGGGCTTGGCAACAAGGCTGAGTTTAGATTTATTCTCTATGGCTTTTAGGGTCGACAAGAAGAGACTGATATGTTTGGATTTATGCCTGGGAAAAAGCTCTGATGCCTCAGTGGAGACCGGCATAGGGGTGGGAACAAGCAGGGAGCACGGAATGGGTTGGGAGGCCACTGCAAGTCACCCAGGTGAAAAGCAGACTTGTTCCAGAAGGAAATACAGAAGAGAATATGGGACATGCGACTTAGATATAGTAGCAATAATATTTAGTGACTGGATGACAGGAATGAAGGAGAGATGGGACTAAAAATGAGTAGAGCTTCAGGTTGAGAACCTGGAAAAAGCCTAGTGCATGTTACTGAGGAAAGAGGCAGAAGAAAGCAAAATCTGTTTTTCCTGGATTTTAGTAGAAACAGAAGTAGGGCCAGAGATGGTCATGAGCACCATCTTGGACACACTGAATCAAGGTTCTATGCTGCCACTTGAACGGAGATGCCCACAGCAGCTGGGAACAGGATGGACTCAAGAAGGCAGGCCAGAGGCCAGTGTTTGGGAGTCACAGAAGGGTGGCAGTCAATGGAGAGGAGAAGATAAGCCCTCAGCCGAGAGGACCCAGAACAATTGAAGACGGAAACTCTGATTTCAACATGGAACTAAAGAGGGAAAACCAGCAAAAGAAACTCAGAAGGAGCTATCATGGAGATAATATCGGGAAAAAACTATCTTAGAAACCAATGGAAGAACGTTGAGAACAAATACGAAAAATGGGATTGGGGTGGGTGGAGAACAGGAAGGAAGGATGGATTGTACCCATCACCACAAAGAAGCAGAGTGGAAGAGAAACCTCTAGGTTAGTGCAGTAAGGCACTGTGTGGAAAGAAAGTTGAATTTAAAAAACTCTTCTATTGCATTAATTTAAGGGGGAAATCACCCAAAAGAACTTCACAAGTATGCTTTAATTGCAAATGAATGTCTCTGAGGGAGATTTAAGTAGTTTTAAATGCCTTATGGCTTAACTCACATGAATAATAGTATGAAGTATTTAAAAGTATAAATGAAAAGGACTGGCTATGTCCTATTTTTTCTATTTACCTATCCTCCCCTGTAAAAGCAGATTAATTTATGTAGTACGTGTCTATTTACACTTTAATTTAACAACGTATGTTTTCACCACTCTCAGGGTACTCATTGTCAAAACACTGCAGCACTAGAGGAATAGTTGTGCATTTTCACTTTTTTCTTATTCTTTGGGAACTGATTGTTTATCCCTTTGAATTCTGAATACATTGAAAGAGTAAAAAGTTGGCAATTTGTCTGAAATAAGAGTGTGACTTAAAAAAAGAAAAGGCTCCCCAGAGAGCATTTTAGTATTACTGAGCATTTAGTAGGAAAAACATTAAAAAAAAAACCAACATCCATGGAACTGTGGACTCTGCAAATCTGTCACTAAATTCCAAAGGAGAAAGAGGCTAAATCCATTAGATTATGCATTGCTTAATCTTGCCTTCTTAATCAACTTCAGCATTGAAAAATGCAGACATGATCATGAATTGCTGCTGATAGTTGAGTGTTCACAGCAGAGAGTTTGTTCTTAACTGTTTTTCTACTGCCAAGTAGCGCTCAGCTGCAGCACTTTAAATTATGTGCTCCATGATGAAATTGGACGTACTGCTTCTTAGGTTTTCATCCAGCTAAGATCATGTTTGGGGAGAAGCCAATTGTAGATGCAGTTTTCTGCCTATGAATTGGAAAATCCAAGTTAACTAAAGTTCAGGAAGTTTAGAAACTGATTACAGAAACTAGCCTTGTCTGTTCAGTGGCTCAGGGCATCCATAGGACACCCTAACCTCTGGGTCAGGTCAGCAGGCAGCATGATGGTTAGCTGTTATTGTCTGCTCCCGTCAGCGGGCCTCATTTCCTTTGTCACAGAAGATCCTTAATAATACAGGTTAATTCGGTTCTGTCTTCTTATGATATTCTATGTTTTAGTTCCAGAAATCCTTATTTAATGAAGATAGTTCTGAACAGTACTTTGACTTTTCAAAACAAAAATTCTTTTTAAATTTTTATCTCTTGCTCCATTGTAGAAACACCTCCGTGAGGCGTGCCAGGCTTATGGACTCCAATTATTCTACCAGAAAACCGAAGAGCAGAGCATTCTAATACCTTCATAGTGGTCACACAGTTCACTCGGGTGACACTGGGAGGGCAATCCAGACTTGCTGACTCCCAGGAATTCACTCTCGCTGACCTGCGGTGCGGGCTGCCTTGCATGCAGTGTCTGCACAACCTAAAATTCCAATTTCAAAATGGAAAGAAACTAAGTAAAACAGTAACTCTAAGCCTAGAAGCAGTGATGGGAAAAAAATCTCAAATATAAACCCTAAATCAAAAAAGCAAAGAAACTAACTTCAAAAATTAAGAGTTATAGATAGTGAGGGCATGTTTACTGCGTAGAAGCCTATGGCCAGGATGGATGGATGGAAGTAGGGAAAATCAATCTGTCACCACTTCCTTTTGTTCATACAGTTCTGTTCATCGGTATCATCTGGTTATCTAGTCCAGGGGCCAGCAAATTTTTTCCGTGAAAATATAGGTATTTTAATCCCAGTACGAGGCCAATGCGGGTGGATCACCTGAAGTCAGGAGTTCGAGACCAGCCTGGCCAACACGGTGAAACCCCATGTCTACTAATAATACAAAAATTAGCCAGGTGTGGTGGCAGGTGCCTGTAATTCCAGTTACTTGGAAGGCTGACGCAGGAGAATCACTTGAACCCTGGAAGCGGAGGTGGCAGCGAGCTGAGATGTTGCACCACTGTACTCCAGCCTGGGCAACAGAGTGAGAAAAGATATAAGTGTTTTAGGCTTCGTAGGCCATGTGACAGTAACAATCATGCTCTGTGATTGTGTAAAAGCAGTCATGGAAAACATGTCAACAAACGAGCCTGGCTGTATTCAGATAAATTTTCTTTTTGAGAGCATCATGAGCATCAGGCCTAGTTCCCACAACCTCCCTACCTAGTATGTCTATCGTTAAATCATTTACACGTGGCTTTCAGGCACTAATCATTAACATCTTCATTATCAGGAACATCTTGAACCGAATTTGGGAGGATCTTTAGAATTGTTCAGCTTCATAAGGTTATGACATTGGGTTAAATCCTTATTGGAAGACCTAAAAAGTTGTGATTTTACAATTTTCCACTCAAATTTAACCTTTGTCAGAGACCCTTCTACAAAATATTTTTTTTCTCAGTTAAAAAAAAATGGAAATTTAGTCTCAATCAGCAAGGATCAAAGATTTGAAAGCAACCCTCCAAATGTGATTTCAGCCATGCTTCCAGATCTATAATTTCTACATCTAACTGCTTGTTTTAGAACAAGAACCAAATTACCTCATGGATTTCCATAAACATGTATAACTGATTTTCTTATGACATAATAAAGGTCTGAGTTTGTTTACTGTGGACTTCTAGGTTTACACACTTTTCCTATAATTAAAAGAAAGAGAACTGATGAGCCCTAAAGAATCGGACTTGGACTAGAGTAGAAACTTTGGTTTTTGTTATTTCATAATTTTGTTTTCCTCCACAGTTCAATTATGTGTCACATGATTGTACTTGATATATTTCCATATTCCTTAAATCTTACGTTGAAAACAGTTTAAATATTTCTTGTCAGAAAGTGATAATCCAAAATCAAGAATAATCTTGAAAGTAAGAATTTAACATTCATGATTAGCTATCTTATGTTGATTAACCTTAACCAACTAAATGCGATTATTATTAGGGACTCATATACCCTAAAAAGAGAGCTGCAAAGCATGAAATAAAGTTCTCAGCATTTTAGAGCATGAACCTAGTATCAACTCCCACTGCTGCTATGAGAAATTAAGTTTATCAACAAAAATATAAACTTGCTTCCACTTACTTAATTCATACCTGAAAAGTCTATTCCTTCCATTTATAAATCTAATGAATTGACTTCCCATTGATATCAAATATTGCTTTGGAAAGTTTTCCAAGGAATACATATATTTTAACAAAAACAATCTATGTGAAGCATTATAATATCACCAAATCAGGCATTTTATCTCTAACACATAACAGATTCAGACAATTAGAAACATCCTAAGTAAGAGCACTGGTCTTTATGGAAAGCTTTCAAAAATACAGAAAGAAACGTATTTCTCAGAATGTGTCAGTTTTAACAAAATTTATGGTAAACCTTGTAATTTTATCTTTTTCATAACTTACAGATTTTTTAAGGATTTGAAATATGTATTTTCAGAAGGTTCATTTGTAAAATAATTTGAGGAGGAAATCCTAAAGTATGTGTGATCTACCTCAAGCACCTAATTTCAAGCCATGTGTCTATATTTCCTGCAGGTAAAATCCCATTACTTTGTTGTGTTGACTGATTTCTTCCTATAGGAACTTTTCTCCTTTCAGGGATCTTTTCCTTCCAATGTCGATTGCAGAGCAACATGATATGCAGACACACGTTTCATCCATATGGATCCTCACTGAGATGGAGCCATTTAGAGGGATGAGGTAGGGGAGGAGCGTGGGCTCCAGTGTCAGGCACCCTGAGTTCTAAGGGTGCACTACAGCCTCTTCCTACTTACGTCAGCTTGGACAAGTACAGTGTTTCGTACTTAAGTTTGCTTTTCTGTAAAATAAAGATCAAAATACCTACCTTGAATAATTAGAATTGCAGTCACTCAAAGAGCAATTGGTATTTTCTCACTGATGTCCTGGCTCCATCACTTTCCTTCCTGCACTTCCCTAATTTCTCTATGTTTAGTTTCCTCATCTGCTATCTCTCATTGAGAGAGAGGATTAATGAGAGATGCAGGCAAAGTGTTTCTAACAGTACTTGATGAATGGTAAGGACTCAATAAATATCAAATATTTTTGTTATGATTACTATATTTAAAATATAGTAATATTTAAAATATATTTAATGGTGGCCAAGAGATAACTCTATATCAGGTTTATATACTATCAGGAAAGAGACAAAAAAATGACTATGTTACTGCATGACTTGTGCTGTCAAAGGGAAGAGCAGGGGAAGATGGAAGAAAATGTCCAGGGCAGAGTTGCCAATCTGGAAGAAACCCTCCTGAACTGAGACCTGGGACAAGCAGGAGCCTGCTAAACCCAGGTGGAGGGCATGAGGGTGTATCACAGGCACAGACAGAACATATCCAACTGTCTGTGGAGCCTAACACGGCAGAGGAACTGAAAGGCATTTGATATGCTTTAGCTGTGTCCCCACCCAAATCTCATCTTGAATTGTAGCTCTCACAATTCCCACGTGTTGTGGGAGGGACTGGTGGGAGGTAATGGAATGACGGAGACAGGTCTTTCCCATGCTATTCTCATGATAGTGAATAAGTCTCACAAGATCTGATGGGTTTATAAAGGGGAATTTCCCTGCCCACACTCTATTCTCTTGTCTGCTGCCATGTGAGACATGCCTTTCATTTTCTGCCAAGATTGTGAGGCCTCCCCAGCTACGTGGAACTGTGAGTCCATTAAACCTCTATTTTGGTAAATTGCCCAGCCTCAGGTAAGTCTTTATCAGCAGTGAGAGAACTAACTGATACAGCATTCATTCAGTGAATTTGAAATGTGATGTACAAGGGTTCAGGGTGATGAAAAATGAAACTGGAAGGGTTGGTAGAGGCAGGCTCATGGAGGCCCTGCAAACTTTGTTAAAAAGTTTGATATGTATCCTGATAGCCATGGAGAGCTAGCAAAGAGATTTAAACAGGAAACTAATGCATGTCCTTTGAGAAGCATCATTCCGGCTACATGTGAAAGACATGCATTGGAAGGGCAAGCATGGAGGCTGGGGGTGCAGACGGGAGGCAGAGATGTGTTCCCCTGCAGCCAGGTAACCAGGCATGGGGAAGAGTAGGTAGATTTGTGAAATATGGAGGCAGTGACCCACAGGATAGCTACATTTGTTACTGATTAGAAATATTCATTTATCCAACCCACTAAATTAGAACTGTATAAAATGACCCAGTGGGGGAGGCATGATGTATTATGGTGTTATGGTACTGATGACAGTAAAGAAGAACAATACTTCACTTCATACACAGAGAGCCCTGTGAACAATGCAAGTTCCAGTCAGTGATGTGTTTGCTGAGATTTTTCTTCTCCAAGATGCTCCTTGGGCCCCCTGCAAGGACCTAGGGAGAGGCTCGGCATTCAGACCTCAAGAGGAAGGGAGGCCCAGGGCTGAGGACTTTGCCAAGTAAAGGAGGCCAAGGAGGCCCTGAAGCTTATGACGTCTGAGGGAATGGGGCATGAAAGAGGGACCAGAAAAAGAGAAGACCTGGGGATGCTGAATGGAGCCAGGAGGCAGTGTATAGAACACCCTTGACATGAGTGACTCCATCTTGGAAAAAGATTCCATCTTACGTTTCAAAAGATGTCAAGCCAAAAGGGTCCAAATGTTCACCTAATCAATAGAGACAACACCCAATCAGATTAGGGCGTAACCCTTCACCATCAGTCCTCACCAGAGGACTCCAAGGCTATCAAAAGAGCCGGACTTCACCAGCTAGATACAACCATCTCAACAGACACGTTCCTGCTGTCATTTATGATCACGCTTCTTAGACTGGTTCATTAACCCTTTTTCCTGCACCCTTTTCTCTTGATGTTAAATCAAATAATGTTGACCGAAAGCTGTGTTGGAGATCACATTAACTAGCTCTAAGAAGTATTTCAACAGGTGAGTTTTGGATTTAAATGAGGCCTATCAATGATTAGCCATCTGATGACTGTGGTGCATGATCTGTAAAACTGTCATTCAGCGTGTTGTCAGATAATTCTCCATGGGTTTCTTGGGTTTCTGCACACCTTACTGATAGAAGCACTGACTGCTCTTTTATTCTGAGCTACTTTTCCCAGAACGTTTTTCTAGTGGACAGCCTTTGAATATTGAGATCGTGTTTTCCAGGAGCAATGGTCAGTCATGGCTACAGCCCAGTGCCTAAGGTCAAATTCCCATCCTGGAATGCAACCAGTGTGTGTGCTGGTATTACCTGGTCCTGTTTGTGTCCCCCTAGAAGAACTGGGACTCAAGGAACGACAAAAGCTGGTTATCTGAGTACTGGCATTTCTGTGAATAATAAAGTCTTAGTCTCAGGCCCGGCAGTCTTGTGTCTTCCACCAGCATCCATGAACCTGTGACCTGCTAAGTTGTTATCTCACAAATAGGGTAACATCTCAGACTTTTCACAGTTCTTAACAGACACTATACTCCTTGTTTGGGCAGCCACATATGGTCAGAGAATTTATTGCCTGCAAAATTACTGCCTTTCTTGACAAAATGAGCTGCCTTTTTGAATTCAGATCACTGAATTATGAAACCCTCATGATTCTTTTTCTATTTGCCTTAGCTATAGAAATCTCAACAGTAAATTAATGTTCAACAAAATAATTATGTAAGCATAAGTATAATTATCTTTCACTTGTCACATTCCATCTTCATGTTAATATAGCTATTTTCTTCTGGCAAACTGGTAAGCAAGGATAATAAAAGTCCATTTTCTTCTTCTCTCTCTCTTTTTTTTTTTTTTTATTTGAGGCAAAGTCTTGCTCTGTCACCCAGGCTGAAGTGCAGTGGCACAATCTTGGCTCACTGCAACCTCTGCCTCCCGGTTCAAGCAATTCTCATGCCTCAGCCTACCAAGTGGCTGGATTTACAGACATGCACCACCACATCTGGCTGAATTTTCTATTTTTAGTAGAGACAGGGTTTTACCATGTTGGCCAGGCTGGTTTTGAACTGCTGACTTCAGGTGATCTGCCCACCTCAGCCTCCCAAAGTACTGGGATTACAGGCTTGAGCCACCACACCCAGCCAAAGTCCATTTTCTTCTGATAAATACCAAATGAATGACTAGTCCAGAACGTGGCCAACCTGCACTACTACAATATCTAACTACTATTTTAACAGTCATTTCAGCTGGTCATGGTGGCTCACTCCTGTAATCCCAGCACTTTGGGAGGTCATGGCAGTTGGATTACCTGAGGTCAGGAATTCAAGACCAGTCTGGCCAACATGGTGAAACTTGTCTCTATTAAAAATACAAAACTTAGCCTGGTGTGGAGCTACTCAGGAGGCTGAGGCAGGTGAAACTCTTGAACCCAGGAGGCAAAGGTTGCAGTGAGCCGAGATCATTGCACTGCAGCTTGGGCAACAGAGTGAGACTCCATCTCAAAACAAACAAAAAATTGTCATTTCTATTGAAAGATGCATCCCAAATGTCACGAGCTCACTCCCTTGAGAACAGGAACCCCCAGGGCTGCCAGAGTCTTCAATGAATCCATGACAAAGGGTCGAGGGAGAGCCCAAATGATGGCAGTGCCCTGTGGTGTGGAGAATCACTGATGGCTCTCTGGAGCTCTCCTGGGGTGGAAGGTTACAGATGGTTCTCAGACAGGTGGGTGTCTGTGACTTCTTCCCTTAGCGGAAGGGCTGGGTTCTTGGTGAGGTACCAGGCACAGATCCTGATGTAGGAATGATGGGAGTGGAAGCTCTCAGGGAGGAGAGCATTCAAACACGGATTCCAGAAAGGGCCACAGACATGGGCAAATGCTCCAGTGGCATCCTGAGTTGGGCTCCCTAGAAGTAGAGCCTGGGCATGGTTTCAAGTGTGTCTGATTTTTGAAAGAAGTCCTGTTCAAGGGAAGCAGGATAGGGCAGGGAAAGGGTTGTTAAAAATGTGGTCTTGGCCGGGCACAGTGGCTCACACCTGTAATCCCAGCAGTTTGGGAGGCTGAGGCGGGCAGATCACCTGAGGTCAGGAATTCGAAATCAGCCTGCCAACATGGTGAAACCCCGTCTCTACTAAAAATACAAAAATCAGCTGAGTGTGGTGGTGGGCACCAGCTACTCGGGAGGCTGAAGCAGGAGAATTGCTGGAACCTGGGAGGCAGAGGTTGCAGTGAGCCTAAATTGTGCCATTGCACTCTAGCCTGATGACAGAGTAAGACTCTGTCTCAAAAAAGAAAAAAGCATCTGGTCTTTGGCTCCTTGGTAGTGGAGGCAGAGAAGAGAGGTGGTATTACCTGTGATAAGGCAAGTGTGCTAACTTTAGGGGAGATGTCCCCCAGCAGTGTGACGCCATTGGCTAAGGACTAGTTCTTCAGGAGCCAGCACTCATAGCAGGGAGTGTGGGGTGGATACCCCATCTCAGTAAAGGAGCCCAGGAGGGTACCAACAGCCTCCACTACTGCAGTGCTGACAGGGTGAAGGTGTCAGCCTGCAGGGACTGGCAGGGCACAGCCCTGCACAGAGCATGTGGTGCTGTGCTACAGGGCTGCCATAGCAGCTTTCCCAGCCGGAGACAAAAGCAGTTCATTACTAAGCTTGAGGTTGACAGTTTGTGGACTCTCTCCTAAGGATGAAAGTCAATTAGCACCTTATCCCCTTTTTTATGCTTTTTACAACTCTGGAATTCTAACTGAAATGGCATTGTACCATTTCCCTTCCAAAGGAACAGAAGTCACTGTTCTCTACAATCCAGGAGAACTTCAGTCAGATCTTCTCATCAGGCACTGCAATGCCATTCACCACTGAACAGGGAAGGTTGAAAGGTGCCCACCAACTTTCTCCTACTGATGGAAAATACAGATTAAGAAATGAAATTACCTCGTTACAAATTCCATACAAATGCAACAGCATTTTGCTAAGTTTCTTGACCACACGGTTTATCTTTATAATTTTGTCCATAATGTAACCACCACCATGTCTCTGGAGAGGTCATTTCTTCTTAGTCACAAAGTTGTTTTCTTAGTAAATTCTCAAGTGAAACTTGGCCTTCAATTTATACACACAAGACCTCTGGGAGTCTAAGGGAAGTAGCATTTTGCATGTCACAGGTCAAAAGTTCCATGTGAAGGGGAGTTGAGATTAAAGCCCAAACCATACAAGCAAAAACTGGCTTCTTTACATCCTGACATCCTTAGACAAGGGACTCGCAAATAAGTCCCATGGGACTGAGTTTCCTGTGAGAAGTCACCATTCCCAGTGCCCTCCAAGAAGTCCCTAATAACGGAATTTACTAATAATAAGTCTATATTAATTGTCCACTTGATATTTTATAGCCAAATAAACAACATAGCATAATAGAGTGGATAGGCCAGCAACATCCTCAACCCAACTGGACCCTTCAAAATTAGACCAAAAAAGGGTCCGGTATGCAACTGATCAAGTCCACAATACAGGCGGTACCCCTGAGTGGCAATCGGGAAGTGTCACTGGGCCTAAAAGGCAGTGAGGGAGATCCCAGATGATCTGGAGATAAAAGCTAGTTTTATGTGATTTTGAAATGTTTGGGTCTCAGGTTGAAGTTTGTGTAATGCCTGTCATGCGTTTGTCGGTCTACCTGTTCTCTCCTTACTGCGTATCTCTCTGTCCTCCTAGCAGAAGAGGGGATAAATCACTGTGCAAGTCAAGTTGAACATCTACTTCCTCTACAATAAAAGACAAACTATGTCCTCAGGAGACCTATCAAAGGAATAAAATATTTTGTAAAAAGGAAAAAAGAAAAAAAATAGTCCTTCTTTGTTATACTAGTCCTTATTTTATTTTCTATAAAGAGACAAACATTCATTATAGAACCACAAAATCTGAATAGTAAGTAGTGATGGTGCCCTGAAGGAAAATGTAAAGCACTGTAATTACACTTAGCAAGGGCATCAAATCCCATGAGGAGCACAGGGGCGTTTCACTGAGGAATGACTCCCAACCCCCAAACCTGGAGAATGAATGGAAATTAATGACACACTGGGGCCTGTGGAGGAGTTCCGCAAAGGTCCTGAAGCCAGTTGAGAAATTGGAAGCAAGCTCGCAGGTGGGAGGAAGGAGGGAGAGAAGGTCCACGCTGAGACAGAAAATGTGGCAGTCACATCAGTCCCTGTAGGATTTCACCCTTAACAGTGGAAAGAAAATAGAGAATTGTAAGTGAGAGGAACACATCATCAAATTTGCATCCACACCATGGCAGTTTGGAGACCAGAATGGTGAGGAAAAGAACAAATACAGAGACCGCCTAGGGGGTGATTCAGGAACACAGAAAACAGTGATTGGAGTTGATCTAAGGTGGTGGCAATGAAGATGAAACTTTTAAAAAGCAGGCCGACCCAAGAGCTGTGTTGAACTGGAGAGACCCTCCGTGAGAGAATCCAGTCTTCCTTGTCTGTGTAGAAATTTCCACTTTAGGCCCAATAACTCCATACAGCTTTTGTTATTTATGTGTCTTTCTCCCACTCTTTGACTACAGCTACTGGAGGGCAAGAGTCGTGTATTTGAAGTCTGTATCCTCCGTCATTAGCACAGGCGTGTGGAACAAAGGGAGACTGGCGAATCCAGGTGAATGCAAATGAAAGAAGACCTGCTTCACCAGAAGAGCAACACGCAAAGCATCCACACGTTGGTCACAGTCGGGCAAAGGTAAGAGTAAAGCCGGCAGGTGGAGAAGGTGTCCAGAGAGAAGAAAGCATTGAAACTGGGGAGGCAAAAGCCACCCTACGTTTTTTTCTTGATAACGTAGTTGTGTGGTACTGTGCTTGGTACCCCGAATTAACCCGATCACTCCCAGGAATGTTTCCTTTCACTGAATGTTATCTCGGAGCCACCTGCTCACAGTGGTCCATGTTATCATTCTTGGCCCTTGAGCAGGAATTTCAGAAAGAGTCATCATGCCCTTTATTAATGACAAAAAATAAAAAGCTCTCAAGATGAGAGAGCTGACTCCCTTCCTTCCTCCCTCTGACATGCTGGGCTCTTTGCTCAATATCTGTGCCCATAATTCTCTCTGAATACTTTAGCCAACGTGCAGACTCCTCACCTGCATAGTAATTCCCAGTTCAATCTCTCCCTCTTATTGGCCCCTGTGACCTCCTGTGGTTAAGCAGCTCACAGATCCATGGACCGCAGAGTGCAGGCATTGTTAGCTCCACTTGACTGCCAGTGCCTTCTAGGGACCAAGCCCTGATCAAGCTTCCCTGGCATACAGCCCACACCTCTGCAGCAGTTGAGAGGCTTGGGCTTTTCTCTGCCAGAACTGGGGACAAGTCTCTTCTTGAAGCATCCTGTAGGCAGAACTCCATTAACTGTGTGAAGACAGGGGAGGGAGAGTGTTCCGTCATTCTTGCATTGCTGGAAAGAAACACCTGAGACTGGGTAATTTATAAAGAACAGAGGTTTAATTGGCTCACGGTTCTGCAGATTTTACAGGAAGCATGGTGTTGGCATCTGTTTGGCTGCTACAGAGGCCTAAGGAAGTTTGCCATCATGGCAGAAGATGAAGCCAGAACAGGCGTGATAAAAGCAGAAGCAAGTGAGAGAGGGGGAAGGAGGCGCCACACACTTTTAAATGAGCAGATCTGGTGAGAACTCACTCACTGTCGCGAAGACAGCACCAAGCCATGAGGGATCGCCCCATGACCCAAACACCTCCCACCAAGCCCCACCTCCAGCATTGGGGATACCAATTCCACATTAGATTTGGGTGGGGACAAATATCCAAACGATATCAGAGGGGGTGTGCTATCTTGGGAAAGCTAACATCCAAATTTCTTAGATTTTTTTTAATTTCCAGGAAAATCAAACTGGCAGAATCTAGTGAGAGGGATGTGTGTAATTGGCTGCATCAGCCACTTTCTTTATTCCTGTGATGTTTTGGAGGAGGTCAGCTATAAAGAAGGAACACAGAACTTAGGGAGAATAAAGGCATCCATGGCCTTCTCCGTGATGGTCACAGCAATGTTTCAGCTGTCCCGGAACTCTGTTCCAGGATCGCTGTGATGGAAGGGCAGGGTGGGGGCCAGTGAGCGGGGTCTGAGTCACCCCTGGCCTTTTGGCTGCTCCCCACCCCCACGCAGATGCTTTCTGCCTGACTTTCTTGAGTATGAAAAGCCTTGAGGCTTGGCCCCTTTTGGTTCCTGGCTTTCCTCCATTCCTACAGCCTTCAGGCAGACTTCCAGATGCCCCTCTTCACCCTCTACCTACTCCATCATCCTCGCCTCCACACCCTTGACACCAGCACATTCCCAGTCCCCAGTGGCACTGGATACTTTCCATGTGGGAGTGACGTAGCCATGGCCTTCTAGAGAGTGGGAGCAATTTTAGGAAAGAGGCCTTAAAACTGCATCTGCAGAGGAAGTGTTTGGTCTTTCGTAGAGGAAAGGATGGGTGAGGGAACTGAGGAGGATCTCTGGTCACCCTGGAACAATGCAGCTATCTTTGGGTGAGATGTGGTTCCCATGTGGTCCATATTCCAGTGGGATTTCTGCCTGAACAGCAGGCTGAGGCCTCTGATTCTTAACATGTATCCTAATAGCCAGTCCACTCAACTTCCTTCCTGGCGCATCTCCCCAGCTGAGGTGAATCTGGGCCCTGAATTAGTACAAACAGCTGAGAGAAGTTTTGATTGATTGCTTTATTCCATTCATTCACTCCCTCAGTAGTAACTTGTTAATTTTTTCCTTAGGTGAGATGCTAAGGATACTAAAATGAACAGGCAAAATCGTTTTCCTTCTCTAGGAACCCACAGTGCAACTGGAGAGAGCTAAGTAAACAGTTCTGATGGAGGAAGACACATGCTCTGATAGAGATGGTCAGAGGCTGCTGAGGACCCAAGGGGAGAAGCCCGACTCAGCTTTGGGGCCTCAGGAAAGAATTTCCAAAGCTGCTGGTTTTCTAGACAAGCTCCCATTAACTCCCATCCCAAAGGTGAGACCTTTCTTCTAGTACTCTCAGTGCCCTACTTCATTCCTTAAGTATCCACTTCTGACATGATATAGAACATTGCTGTTACGGGCTGAATGTTTGTGACTGCAACATCCATATGTTGAAACCCTTCCCCCTCACGGACGTGAGGTCTTTGGAAGGTGATTATGATTAGATGAGGTCATTTGAGCTGAGCCCCTGTGAATGGGATCAAGGCCTTTTAAGGGTCCCATGAAAGCTTGCTTCACTCCGCTCTCTGCCATGTGAGGACACTGGGAAAGGGCAGCCACCTGCAACTCGGAAAAAGGCCCACACGGAACCCACCATGCAGACACTCTGATCTCAGGCTTCCAGCCTCCAGAACTGTCAGAAATGAATTTCTGCTATTGATAAACCACCCAGGCAATGGTAATTTACTATAGTGCCCAAACTGACCAGGACACTGAGCTTAGAAAACAATGCTTGCTGTGGTCAGATCACAGTCCATGGTCATCTTATTGTTAAAAGAGAATTCTCCAAGAGGTGCACGTGTTTCCCCAGGGTGTGTAATCTGGAGAGCTGGGTGAAAGTATTCAAACCTTCCCCGACTGTTTATGTCTATCTTTACCTAAGAATGGAAGTGGGTTAGGTTCTCCTCACACTGGTGTGTGCGCCACTTACTTCACACTATCGAAAGGTGGCAGGGCGCATCCCTTCTAACTGGGTGCGCCACACATGACGCACTGCAGGCTGCGTACGTGTGACAGCAGCTTAATGATGATCTTATCTACACTCAGCCTATCCAAAATCCAAAATAAACCATAGATCCAAGAAAATTCTCATCATACAAGCTCAAGAGAACAAGAAAACGAAGGTGCTAACACGTCTAACAGCAGCCACATTTGCAGGTGAAAATAGTTATTTCACTTTCCTGTTAACTTTTATACATTTCTTTTTCATTTGCATATTTTTGAGACAGAGTTTCAGTCTTGTCACCCAGGCTGGAGCGCAATGGCGCGATTGTGGCTCACTGCAACTTCCACCTCCCAAGTTCAAGTGATTCTCCAGGTCAGTCTCCCTAGTAGCTGGGATTACAGGCTAATTTTTGTATTTTCAGTAGAGATGGGCTTTCACCATGTTGGCCAGGCTGGTCTCAAACTCCTGACTTCAGATGATCCACTTGCCTTGACCTCCCAAAGTGCTGGGATTACAGGTGTGAGCTACCGCTCTGGGCCTATTTATATGAATTTATGGGGTACAAGTGTAATTTTGTTACATGCATAGATAGCACAGTGGTGGAGTCAGGGCTTTTAGTGTATTCATCACCCAAATAACATACATTGTACCCAGAAAGTAATTTCTCATCATCCATTTCCCTCCCACCCCTCACCCTCTGAGTCTCCAAAGCCTGTCATTCCACATTTTACATCTATGTGCACCCATTATTTAGCTCTCAATTGTAAGACACAACATGTGGCTTTTGACTTTCTGTTTCTGAGTTATTTCACTTAGATATTGGCCTCCAATTCCAACCTTGTGGCTGCAAAGACATGATTTCATTCTTTTTTTAATAGCTGAATAGTATTCCATGGTGTATGTATACCACATTTTCTTATCCAGTCATCCATTGGTGGATACTTTGACTCCATATCTTTGCCATTGTGAATAGTGCTGCGATGAAGATAAACATACAAGTTCCGGTACCTTTCTGACATACTGACTTTTTTTCCCTTGGGTAGTGCATGCACCTGCCATTGGGAGACCTTTGTGCAATATTGGTCAGTCCAGCTCCGTCTCGGTTTGCCCCCGACCTCTAAGACACAGCATGGATGCAGGCTCCTAGAGGTCTCATGTCCCATAACCTTTATACATTTCTACTCTGTTTAAAATGTAGAGTATACAAAAACATGCTGTATAAGAGAATAGTCACAAAAATATAAATACATAAATTCGCAAAATCCTTAGACACATTTTAATAGTTTTTTTCATTAAAAAATGCATATAGATCATTGATTTAGATTTCAAGCCTCCACTTTAAGGGAGGCAGCTCGTCCGTGGCAGGCAGCTCCTCTTGCCCTGTCCAGCTGGCTTTTGCTTGCCTCTCCTTGACACCAGACCTCTGGCATATGCATATTCTGACTGCAGCCACACTAGCAATGGAACAAGGGGACAAAAACAATGTTTACTTAAGTACATTGTGACAGTCCAGAAGAACATTTCTACTTTCTGGCTGAAATCCCACACAGGAATGAAAGCGACAGAAAACTCTACCCCTCCCTGCACGTGGCCAGCCCCTGTGGACCCTGGTGACAGGCACTCTGCTCACCTTCTGCTGGGAAGTTTTGCCAAGCCCATGATGGTTTTATGAAATCCTTTCTTTGATTTGGCTCCTGGCAGTTTGCAGTTTGAAGTCATACCTTGTCCTGGATGGAAACCATGTAAAACTATCACATTCTATATTGTTCCCATCCTAGACTATGAACTCACTGGACTCCGTCCAACCCAAACCTCAGCACTGATTTCCTCAATATTTGGTCCACATTTATAAACCTCAAAGAACCTCCCAGCAAACCTGGCTTGAATCTAAAGACTCTTTACCCGCATTTACACAGGCCTGCTTTTAAACCAGTAAGCCTGCAACAGACTGCCCTAGAACTTCATAGCTTCCTTCCAGCCATGTTATATATAACTTCAGTATAATTTGTTTTAAAAAAAAGCACAAAAAAAGATTATTTGGGGATTCAAATTGAGTAAGTTTAATAGAACTGTAATGATTTTGGCAATCATTTTGGAAGCTGTAATAACTAATCACTGTAGATCTAACTATGTATCCTGGCAGACACATGGAGAATATTAACAGAAATCTTCCCACAGAGCTGCTTTTAGAGCTTAGCACTGCAATTTGCTGAACATTCTCCATCATTTTCTATACAAAAACCCATGGTTCCTTTTTAAGTAAACACTCGAATGTTTCCTATATGTTGTATTTGTAAAAAAATACATACATGTATGCGACATCCTAAATGGGAGCAATATTTGTATGCAACAATGTGTGACTTGATTTGCATCCTGACATTGCAGAGTTAGCACTGCCTGTGAAAAATGTTGACTCTGCAATGAATACTTATATTGTACATACAGTAGAAATATGCCATGTGTATTATACCCTATAAATGTAATACAGGAAATTAACATAAAGGTATTTGCAAAGTAAAAGTTTATATATCTTTATCTCACAGATGGTCACAAGACTTGCTTCCATCCCTCAAACGCCAGGCAGGGCTGCTTTATAAACTCACATGTAGACTCTTTCTCAGTCCTGGGATGATGGGAGCTGTATACACCCCAAACATGTGCAGAGAAAAAGGATCCATTTGTTTTCCTTTCCTAATATTTATTATAGTACCTGGTGCCCATAAGCAGGAGGTGCTGGTGGTCAGACTTCTGGCCAGATTCAGAGACTGGGCCACAGGAAAGCACGTGTTGCCACCACTCCCTGCGTGCCAAGCCTAATAGAAGAAAGTGAGAGCAGTTCCACTGTGGCTTCTTGTGCTTGTACAGCTTCCTGTGACACATTTGTAACTAATCCTTGCAATTGAGTTTAGTCTGCAGTTTAGATTTACGTGGATGGTATAAACAGAAAGGAGCAATGTGGTGGTAATTTTAGGTATCAGTGCCTACCAGGGCACAAGGCCAAAGAAGGGAGGACTTAAACCACGTGCACGAAAAACGAGCATAAGGCAAAATAACTGTATGTCTATTATAGGTTAAAAGCAAACACCTCTCTAAGATGAGGTTTAAAAACTACAGTGAGAGCGGGTGCATGTCTTAAAATACTCAGGTTATTTATATAAACCCCATCTTTTTCACTGCAAGTTACACAATCTTCCATCTCACTTGCTGATGTAAACCATAGACACAGATATCTGTCTGCTCCTCTGTGTGAAGCTCTCATGAGACCTTTTTCTTTATCAAGCCCTTTGTCTATTTTGAACCTGATGTTCTTATTCACAAATCAGACATCAAGTTGAAATACTGATTCCTAAATTTAAGGAATCATCTTCTGGAAGAGGAAGGGTTTCATCTTCTGGAAGATGAATTGGCATGTCTCATAGTTGATGCAGGGCCTTACCTCACAATCTTCATTTACTTAACAACTGTGGTTGTTAATCAACTTTAAGACATCATTGGTGGCTGGGTGCACACTTATTTTATGTATGTCTAAGAGAGAATATGCTGCCAGTTACGACTGTAATAGCCATCAATTGAAAGATGCACCCTGATTTCAGGGCATTAAATGTGAAATTTCACACAACTCGAAATTGGCGAAATAGTGTGGTGACTGTGTGCCTGTTGGGCACCAGATACTGTAGTTTTTTTTTCTTTATTCATGAATTTTATTCCCCAATCAGGTGAGGCAAACTATGCCTGTAAGGCCTTCTATTCTTCCACAGGACTGGCTGCAAGGAAGTCAGACTCTCTCTCTTTCTCTCAGGTGTTTCATTTCAGAACAACATGTTAGTCCTATATACTCACTAGGTTTAAATATGAGAAAGCAAGTAAATAAAAAAATAAGGCCAGATGCAGTGGCTCCCGCCTATACTACCAGTACTTTGGGAGACTGAGGCAGGTGGATTACCTGAGGTGAGGAGTTTGAGACCAGCCTGGCCAACATGGCAAAATCCCATCTCTACTTAAAATACAAAAAAATTAGCTGGGCCTGATGGTGTCTGTAGTCCCAGCTACTTGGGAGGCTGAGGCAGGAGAATTGCTTGAACCCGGGAGGTGGAGGTTGCAGTGAGCCGAGATCGCACCACTGCACTTCAGCCTGGGTAACAGAGTGAGACTCTGTCTCAAAAAAAAAAAAAAAAGAAAAAGAAAAAAGAAAAAGAAAAGAAAAGAAAAGAAAAATACAGGACAGTACAAATCTTTAAAATGATAAGCACTTGAATTGCACAGCACTGGACACCTTATGGAACCTATGCAATGAATTCCCATTGATTCCTCTTCTGTTTGCAAACACATTCCTGTATTTATTTCTTGTGAATCAATAACAACAAATTAGTTCATTTCTAGAAAAATGAATCTATTTTGTCTCATAGAAGGCAGTACACTGTGGACGGAAAAGACAAAGGTGCATATTGAGCAGAGTCCAGATGGGGTCACACACTTTGAAGTAAAGTTTTGAAACTAGATAGTAAATCACCTACCTTCCTCAGAGAGAGGCCCAATCCAACTTGCTTTACAGATAGTGCTTGAAGGAAAGTTTTGTTTCGACTGGATTTGGTTATCCTTTTTGCCCTAAAACCCACATCTTAAAGTAGTTAGAATAGCTATTTAAAATAGAACAAACTCTGGCTACAGACTAAGCGGTTGGTGCACACACCCTGGAACGGGTGCCTGGGTACACACATGCCTCCGACCCCAGAGTCCCCGCAGGCTCCACACGGCGCCATTTACTTTAGTCACTGTTATGGCTTCTTAGTCTTTGAAACCCAAACTATTGTCAAGCCATCCAATGAAAAAGAATCATTTCTTTATCCCATTTCTCTCTTTCAGGAATACTTTTCTCATACACACAGATTTTAGCTTCATTTAATTCTTTGAAATTAATTTTCTCTATTAAGACTTTATAAAAGTCTTCAAGCTGAAAATGTCTCCTTAAAAATGATGTAACTGGTTGCTGCCATGCCCCACCTGAGTGAAAATAACTCCTTTGGAAAGCTTGTTTGGAGTATCTTGAGTAGTAAAACGGTCTGTAAACTGAACATATAATGTAAACTCAAGATGTCATGTCAACTTCCCTATTGCAATCAAGGCGTTGGTCAGAATAGCTCCTTTTTAGTTGAATCCTAAGAACCCTAAGCTATATTTTTAAATTTAGATTACTTCATTAGCTTTTAAAAAGCATATTCAATGATACTGGCATTGCAAAGTCAGAAGCTTACTGGATCTGTCTTTCCACAAAAGTAGTTCATCTGGTATTCAGCCCCAGTGCTGGTCTTACTTCTCAAGATCAAGCCTGGCTACCTTATTTTAGTCTTTTTCTTTCTCTTTACAATATATATGACTAATGATAAGTTTTACATTTTTATTGTGCTTTGCAGTTCCCAAGACGTTTTCTCATATATTATCATATTTGAAATTAACAAAAATCTTTGTAAAGTAACCCACCAAAGACTTTTAGGCATAAAACTTTTATTTTATATTTATCCCTAGGTAAGAGAAGGTAATATAGATTCGTTAGTTGCCATTCCAGTTTATCTTCCATTTTAACATGAAAAAACACAGGCTTAAATTTTACTTATCCATATACACCTCATGTAAACATTACGGTCATCACACATTGTAACATAAAGTCTCTTGTCCTTCAGCTATGCAAATGACTGGAAATAAATTCCATTCAAATGTCTAAAAGGAAAATATCAAAATATAAAATGATATTTAGAGTTTGAATGTGGTAGCATGAAGTTGAAATTCACATCTTTTTGACTGGAAACTACTCAATCATCAAGAGATTAAAACACAGAAATGCAAATTCCATTTCCAATGAAACTCAGAGAAACCTGGAATCTCAAACTTCAGACAGGACTTTTCAGCGGGATCAGGTGGAAGAGGTGCACGTGCGGAGGACACAGATCTAGAAAGAACCGGGCTTCGGAGATGAGGGGCCCTCAGGCAGCTGGCAAAAATATCAAACCATTTATAGACTTTTCCATAAGAACTAACACCTACAAAATCCTAAAGGAAAGGAAGTTCGATTCAAAAAAATAATAAGAAATGGTAAAATAAAAATGACCACAGACATAATTTAAATAAATAATTATAATAAGTCTATGAAACTATTTTCCTTTATTCTATGTAAATAAATTTAAAACTTAAATGAAATTTAGACTTCAAGAAAACGTAACATACCAAAATGAACTCTAATGAATGTAATTAGACCAATTAAAATATATAAAGTTTTTTCTTCATAAAGCATAGCCAGGTCAATGGCTTTCATAGGAAATTTCTACCATGCCTGTAAAGATCAAATAACTATGATGCTATTACAGAGTATAGAAAAGAAAAATAACTCTCAAATTATTTTGATGAAGTAGTGTAAGACTGAACCTAAAACCTGACAGAAAACCACACTCACTAAATTTCTCACTATGCAGAAATTCTAAATCAGATATTATCAGCAACACATTAAAAAAATCAGCAGACAAAAAGAAATCAGCAGCACATTAAAAATTGACATGCTATGACCAAGGGGAGTTAATTTCAGGAATGATATCATCCTTCAATATCAGAAAACATATTAATATAATTAACCATTTTAATAGACTTAAGGTGAAAAATCATAGGATAATTCATTGGTTCAGTAAACATTTTAGTATAATTGAATTTAACTACTGCTAACAGAAATAGGAGGAATTTCTTTATGTGCTAAAATAATCGGTCTCACCTCAAACATTGACTTCATGTTTAGTGGGGGAAAAAATCCTACGGAATTTATTAATATCACGACAATACATCAACACCATAATTTTATAACATTATTCTGGAGGTCCTCACTGATACAATTAAATGACATAAGGATAATATTGTTATAATAATTAGAAAGGAGGTGGTAAATTATCACATTTGTATTTTAAAAATTGTGTACCTGAAAAATCCAATGGTCCAATGTTTATTGCAATTATACAATAATGCACTAAGATACATAGGTACAAAGTTAATATACAGAAACCAATAGCCTTCATGTATACCAACAGGAATGGATAGACAACACAATAAGAATAACTACCCAATTTATGACATTAACAGACAAAATATCAAGAAATAAACTGAACAAAAATGTCAATATTCACATAAAGACAAAAGTTAAATGTTTCTGAGGGAAACAAAGAAAAACTTGAAAAAGTGGAAATGCATGCAATGTACATTTCATAATTCATTCAACCACACTTTACTAAATATCTTTTATTACCATTTTCAGATATTCCTGAGATTTTTGCCCTTTGACACAGCAACTAGAATTACCTACATGGTAGATGCTTTGCCAGCTGGGTCTCTGCGTGATTACAATGAGAAGAGCCTCTGGCTAACTCATGGAAGATATTAGATGTAAGAACTAAATCTCTGTTTTTTAGACTCCTCTGATGCGGTTTGTTGTTGCAGCACAAGCTAACCTCTCCTGACTAATATATTACCAGATGGTCTTAATTAATGTAGTGTTTTGTTTTGTTTCTTGAGACAGAATCTTGCTCTGTCACCCAGGCTGGAGTGAAGTGGCATGAGATGGGCTCACCTGCAACCTCACCTCCAGGGTTCAAGCAATTCTCCTGCCTCAGCCTCCTGAGTAGCTGGGATTACAGATGCATGCCATCATACCTGACTAATGTTTTGTGTTTTTAGTAGAGACGGGGTTTCACCATGTTGGCCAGGCTGGTCTCAAACTGCTGACCTCAAGTGATCCTCCCACCTCAGCCTCCCAAAGCCCTGGGATTACAGGTGTCAGCCACCATGCCAAGACTAATGCAGTTTTGTATTACATTCCAATACCTGGTAAACCAAGTCCATTTGTTTGTCCTTTTTTTTTTTCTGGAAATGTGAGCTAATTTTACTGGACTTGAGTATTTTTTACATTGAAGTTCAGAACTTGTCCACTTTCCCCCAACATGAACTTCCCTTGTTGAAAATACAAACCCTATTTCTCCGACTATACTCTCACAACTGGCTTCTGACACCAGATAGGTAGGGATTTCTCTTCAGCAGCAAGCAAGCAATCAATACTACAGCAGACAGCAGCTGGATGTCCTCTAATTAAACCCAATTCTGATACTAGCTACGTGAGGATAGCATCAGATCCCACATATTGAGGGCTCAGTCCCCAAAACTGTCCCCCCTGCCACTTTCAATGCCAGTTGAAAGCCGCCACAATTTATTTTACCTTCCCTTCTGGCCAAATAGCTTTAAACTGGCTTCCCATGACCTCCTCCTTGGGTTTGACTAATTTGCTAGAGTGGCTCACAGAACTCAGGGAAACAATAAAGTGCACTGGTTTAATGAAAGTATATCACAAAGGATATAAACGAGGAGATACATATGGCAAGGTATAAGGGAAGGGCACAGAGCTTCCATTCCCTCCCAGAGCACCACCCTCTGTGAATCTGTTCAGCCATCTGGAAGCTCTCAGAACCCAGTCCTTTTGTTTTTTTTTTTAATGGAAGCTTCATTATATAGGCATCATTCATGAAAACATTCACCACTGGTAATCATCTTAACCTTTAGCATTTCTCCTCTCCGCAGAGTTTGGGGTGAGGTTGGAAGTTCCAACCCTTTAATCATGCATTGGTCTTTCTGGTGATCACCCCTGTCCTGAAGCTACCTGGGAGCTACCAGCAGGTAACTCACTAGCATACAAAATTAGCATAGAGATTCTAGGTATTTTAAGATTTGTATACCAGGGAATGTGGTCAAAGACCAATTATATATTTTATAATATCCCACATGTACAACTGGTGCTTTTATGACCGTAGCATTAAATTTATTCACAGAGAGAAAAATGACATCTGTGTTATATTGAGTTTTCTCTATCACAAAAGAATGAATTTTCAATGGACATAACTCAGAAGTCTTACCTAGTACTAAGCTTTCTAATGATTAACAAAAGAAGCAGTAGAAATGCATAACACAGTGATGTCTAGGAAGTCCCCATCCCACCCCGGACATTGGAATGAATTTTGTATTTGAAGCGAATAGCTATGTGCAGCATAAATCAGTCACTTAATTTTAATGTCTCTCAAGGACATTAATGGTTCAGAAAGTCATTAATTTTGTTTTTTTTAAAGAAAAAATCATGTATGTCCTGCTAAAAGGATGTTTTAGGTAAGAAACCATTACAAGGGAACACCCATATTTATCCTGAAGTCATTAAATTCTAGTGGTATGTTCCCAGGGGATCTAACTGAAGTCAAAACTAGGAGATAGGGACAGAGTTGCAAATCTACTATTAATTACTAATTGCTATTTATAATTACTACTTACTTCCCAGAATCCAAACTTCAAAGTTTTCTCTGTTTTGAGAATATTAGGTACTGACTTGCGTATTATTTCAATGAGAAAATAGCACCATCAGAAATAAGTTTCTTGCCTTCCCACCATCAAGTCTACTAAACTCTCCAAAATTCTGCTTTGATTTCTTATAATGTCCTTATCTGGTATTCGTATGAGATTACACTTATAAAATAAAATTGAAAACTCAAAATAAATTTGGAAGTATTCCCTCTATGTCTAGTCTCTGATAAAGTTTTTATGAGATTGGAATTATCTCTTCCTTGAAAATTTTTGGAATTTACTCTGAAAGTTGGTTGGGGATATTGCTTTCTTATTGAAATTTAAGACTTGAGTCTTAAATTGCTGATCCGAATCCTTTAGTGGTTACAAGACTACTTAATATTTGTTTCTTCTTGAGCGACTTTTTGATAAAATATCTTTCTAAGTGTGGATAAAAAGAGCAAAATAAGCCTCATCTGTGTAATACCAGCACCTTTAAATTATCAAGTCCAGAAGGCATTGGAATGAGACGGCAGTCCTGTCACTCACTCCTCCTTGAGTGAAATAATTACCTCTTGAAGCAACTTGCTAGATGAACTCTAGATTCACTGACACCAAGAAGCCATGCGCTGAATACCGTAACTCATACCCTGATGTTCAACAATCACTAATCAATGTTACCTCTGTAAACGGATGAGAATTCCTGAAGACAATTTTATATCAGCCCATTCCTTGTTCCCTTTTTCCTTTAAATATCTGCTTGTAACAAAGGCTGACAGAGCACTCTCTGAGGCAACCTGGAAATGCCTTGGGCAGCTGTCCTCACTTAGGCTCAGGAGAACTCTTTTTTTTTTTTTTTTGAGACTCAGTTTTGCTTTTGTTGCCCAGGCTGGAGTACAATGGCGCCATCTCGGCTCACTGCAACCTTCAACTCCCAGGTTCAAGTGATTCTCCTGCCTTAGCCTCCCGAGTAGCTAGGATTAAAGGCATGCACCACCACGCCGGCTAATTTTGTATTTTTGGTAGAGACGGGGTTTCTCCATGTTGGTCAGGCTGGTCTCAAACTCCCGACCTCTGGTGATCCTCCCGTCTCCACCTCCCAAAATGCTGAGATTACAGGCATGAGCCACTGCAACTGGTCAAGAACTTTTTAAACTATACTTTCCTCAGTTTCTTGCTTCTAGGTTGACATAAGAATTATCAAAGACTTCAGGTTTATTGGTGTAAATTTATCAATTGAATTTACTTCTTATGTTTTAGTCTTTCATGTATCTCTGGTTGTGTCCTATTTTCATATCTAGTGTTTGTTTATGCCTTCTCTCTTTTTTTCTATACCAGTCTAGCCGGAGCTATGTCTCTTGTATTAGCTGTCAAATACGCAACTTTTGTTTTTGTTCTTACTTTTCCTATCTTTGATTGCTTTTTCTCTTTTCTGATTTTTGTTATTTCATTTCTTCTTATATCTTCAGATGTATCTATTTCTATTTTTCTAACCTGTGAAGTTGTATGCTCATAAAAGAATAACAATGTGATGATTAATTTAAAAAATTATTAATAGTTGCTTTGTTTGAAATCTTTATACCTTGAGTAAATCTATTCAGCACAGTCACTGCTATGACTTAGTAGTTAACCAAAATTCTCAGTTGTTTAGATTATAATTGTAAAAAAATAAAGTAAAATTCCAGGACCCTCTAAATTTGTTAGGCCAAGGAAGAAGTGAAGCCCTGGAAAATGAGTCACACAATATGTTCGCAACTTCTGCTTCTTATAGATCGACACTCTTCCTCATTGGTCTTGTTCTATAAAAGACTAGAAGACCTCCTTTCCTTCTAATCACTGGCCTTTGTTATAGATTAACTCCTTCCTTGTTCTGTACCTAATTCAGGCCAGATGCCAAAAAGACCCCGTGACTAGTATATCTTCAGTGTCGGATGTTAAATATACCTCTCCCAAAAGAAAAAGATTGCCTCAACAAATCAGATTATTTTAACTATGCATTAAAGCTTATAGGGAAAGATGTTGAAATTCTGTTAGGCTTCCCTGAGCTTTGCCTATACAAAGAACACTGAACTTTTACACTTCCAAACACTGTCTTTCATTCTTTAGAATCTGCTTCCTGGGCAGGCTCCTCAAACTTTGCACTTGAATAAACTATCTTTAAACTAGATTCTGACCCTTTCGATTATTTTTGATTGACATTTTGGTGACTCAGATGGGACCTAAAGTGAGCAGCCAGTGATGCCTGCCATGTTTCCAACAATCCAGGGCTTGGTACCAGCAAAACAATTTTTGTTCACCCAACCTTGCTGGGGATGGCAGGAGTCTATGGTGAGGCTCTTCTTGAGTTTCAAATCTCCGAATTTTGACTGAGATTCAGACTTTGTTCAAGTGAACCAATTCTACAATTGATAGAGCTGAAATTGAAGTTCTACTTTAAAAGATAGAAGTTTCACTGGGCATGGTGGCTCCCACCTATAATCCCAACAGTTTGGGAGGCTGAGGCAGATGGATCACGAGGTCAGGAGATCGAGAACAGCCTGGCAAACATAGCGAAATCCTATCTCTACTAAAAATACAAAAATTAGTTGGGTGTAGTGGTGGGCGCCTGTAATCCCAGTTCCTCAGGAGACTGAAGCAGGAGAATCTCTTGAACCAGGGAGACAGAGGTTGTAGTGAGCTGAGATTGCACCATTATGCTTCAGCCTGGGAACCTGGGCAACAGACTGAGACTTCGTCTCAAAAAAAAAAAAAAAAAAGAAACAAAGAAAAAAAAAGATATGAGTTTCACTTCTGTTTTCTAGAGATTCTCATGTCTGCAAATGTGTGATTTTCACTTTGATTTGATGTGAATGGTTGTTTGTAGAACCACTTGTTAGAATTTGTCCAGCCTTTTCTCTTGTTCAGACTTTGGTCAGGGAAGAAAACAGTCTCTTTTTCTTTTCTTTTTTTAAGTATATATTTTATTGCATTTTAGGTTTGGGGGTACATGTGAAGAATATGCAAGACTGTTGCATAGGTACGTACATGGCAATGTGGTTTGCTGCCTTCCTCCCCATCACCTATATCTGGCATTTCTCCCCATGTTATCCCTCCCAAACTCCCTACCCCCTGCTGTCCCTCCCCTTTTTCCCCCCGACATACCCCAGTCTGTGATGCTCCCCTCCCTGTGTCCATGTGTTCTCATTGTTCAACACCTGCCTATGAGTGAGAACATGCGATGTTTGGTTTTCTGTTCTTGTGTCAGTTTGCTGAGAATGATGGTTTCCAGGTTCATCCATGTCCCTACAAAGGACAGAAACCCATCGTTTTTTATGACTGTATAGTATTCCATGGTGTATATGTGCCACATTTTCCCTGTCTAGTCTCTTTTTCTGAATGTCTAAACTCTGAAGCTTGGCTAATTTGGTATATCTAAAATCCTTTATTCAGTGACTAACACCAGTGGAAAGCTTTCTATAAAGACAAAGACAAATACTGAAGATAAAAGACACTGTTCCTTCCAACCAAAAGACGCCTTAGGTGACTAAGTCTTGCAGGAATTTTTGAGCTCATTGCTCATGATGCACAATGGCCCCAGAGAAAATCCCAGAAGAACAAACAGGGACTCTTGCTTAACCCAGTGGGCAGGTACGAAGGGCTGATCTCCTATTGCCTTAAATGCCTAGGATTACTGAGTTTTCTCTGATATGCATAAGAGGGGAGACGTGACTTGTGGGTGACATATCAAGGAGTGAAACCCATTAAGTAGCACGCCAACTCCAAAACATCTTTACCTTTCAGTCTTTGTTTACTTAAAAGGAGAGCCCAAATTAGGAGCAATTGCCCACTTAACACTGACTCTTCCTCCTTAAGGAGAGATCTACATTCAGAAATTCTAGTGGATTCGTATGCAATACTGTAGTGCCATCTCCTATTAATGACTAGAAAAATAGTTTTATTTAACCTGTGAAGACCACAAACTACAATGGCCAAAATAGGGTATCTTTGAAGTACCTAAATTATTTGTGTGCACAATTAGACAAATCCAAATCTAAAATGAAAATACTTGGGAGAGTTACTTCCAATGATACTTAGAAGCGTCCAAAAGACACTCTGATGAAGTTGTTTCTTTAAAGGAAGAAAATAGAAAGCTCCCTAAAGCCACTTATGAATTAAGAAAAACTTCTAAAGCTGCTTCTCTTCCTTCAGCTTCCCCGTGTCTTTAAACCCCCTTGTCTGAACTACCTTACCCAGACTTGCCTTCTTTTCCTCCTCTTTCCCTTCCTCCCACTCCTGCTGTTTTAGCTCCATTATGTGACAGCCAGTACCTGGTAGTGAATAATCTGTCTTAGTTTATCAAACGTGGTCAAAAGTAGAACTTAAAGGCATAATTTTAAAATTTCCTGATTCCCCACCATGACCCTATTGGATTTTCCAGGAAATTTGAACAAAATATTTAAGCTACGACCCTGATTTTTCTTATTTGTATCAACTAGTTTACATATTAGTGTCAAAAAGTAAAGCTAAAAATTGGATAGCTAAGGCAAATGGGAGGAACTCTTTGAAGGACTCTCATAAGTTTTCAGAAGAAGACTGCAGACATACCCATAAGGTTGCAAAGGCTTTGCTCCAAACCATCCATTTAGCGATCCAAAGAGTGGTTAACTGTAATAAAATAAACAATATCAACAAAGTTCAAATGAGTCTGTAATGACATATTTTGCAAGATTTGAAAACATCTTTAAATAATATTCAGGATTATCTAAAGAGAGGTATACTAATCATCCAAGTGATACATACCTCAATTTTTAATGCCTTAAATGAGTTGAATGAAGAATTGGCACTAATAGTAAAAAGACAATGTCCTAATTGGGCTATTTCTCAAACTTCTTATTTGGTTAATATGGCTAATCACTTATCTTGTACCTTAACTAAAGAAGAGAAAGAGAGAAGCAAAACGAAAGGATATAACTAATAAGACTATAAATTTGCAATTGGAACAACTATTCACCCTCTCTGGACCGCCAAAATACTCTAATAAACTTTAGAATGGACTTCACCCTCTGCTGTGTGATTATTGCAAGAAACCTCATTGCTTTAAGAAAAATTGTCAGTAACTTGCAGGGCGCTTTGGCTCACGCCGGTAATCCCAGCAGTTAGGGAGCCCAAAGTGGGTGGATCACCTGAGATCGGGAGTTTGAGACCAGTCTGACTGACATGGAGAAACACTGCCTCTATTAAAAATACAGAATTAACCAGGTGTAGTGGTACATGTCTGTAATCCCAGCTACTCAGGAGGCTGAGGCAGGAGAATCACTTGAACCCGGGAGGCAGAGGTTGCGGTGAGCCGAGATTGCACCACTGCACTCCAGTCTGGGCAGCAAGAGCAAAACTCCATCTCAAAAAAAAAAAGAAAAGAAAGAAAGAAAAAAAAATGGCAGAAACAAAAACATAGGGGAAAATGGGCAAAAGAAGAGAAGAAAGAATAGAGGCACTCTGAGGAGCTCGAAGGCACCTTTTTTCCCTCCTTACTAATACTCTGAGAGAAATAGAAACTATTCTAAATGGAACAAATACAAGTGCCTGTTGAAACTGGAGCTACATTAGCTATAATAAACCCCAAGTAACCACAAGGCATCATTTCTCAGAGCAGGCAAACAATTCAAATCAGGATGTAAATCTCAGCCTGGAGATTTTCAGTCTAGCTCTTTACAAGATACCTCTGTTTTTCTCTTATTTCCCTCAGCTTCCATCCATTGGATAGAAAGAGATTTCTTCTTTTCACAAAAGGGAGAAATGTGTTGAGAATCAGAAGACAAAATTGAATTATTAGATACAATAAGTTTTTCAGAATCTGATCCTCTTAATTTTCAAAAATTGCAATTTATATTGCCATAGAGGACATTGAATTATTGAGTGATGAAGAATTACAAAAAGTACTAAAGACAGAATCTGATCAACTGTGGTCAAAGTTTTACACTAATACCAGAAAAACTAACTCACCTACCTCAATCAAAATTCAAACAGACTCATTAAAACCTCTTCCAAACCTTAAACAATACTCTCAAACCAGAGGCTTTAGAAGGAATAAGACCTATAATTAGAATAGAATTATGAAAGAATAAGTCTATAGTTCTAGACTATGTAAAAAGAGATCTGATCATTCCCTGTACAAGCCCATGTAACACTGCAATCCTTCCCATAACAAAACCAAGTGATAGAGAATGGATGTTTGTACAGGATCTCGGAGAAATTAACAACATAGGCATTCTTCATCCAGTGGTGCCAAACCGCCATGTAATTTTGATTACCATCCTTAACAAAGGTGAATTCTTTACTGTAATAGGCCTATGTAGTGCATTCTTTAGTATTTATGTGGATAAAGACATTCAGTTTATCTTCACCTTCACTTGGGAAGACAGACAATACCTATGGACAGTCATGCCTCAAGGATACACTGAGAGCTCAACTTACTTTATATCAATACTAAAAGCAGATCTCTCAGATACTGACTTTATGAAGAAATATATTCTAATGCAATATGTGGATAATTTGCTTCTCTGTTAAGAAGGTAGGCATGCCTCCATAGAAGATGGGATTCACTTATTACTACAATTAGCCTTAAAGAAACACAAGGTCTCAAAAAAACCATTCGCTTTTGTCAAAAACAAGTAAGATATTTGAGAGATCTAACATCAAAGGAAGGTCTTTTTATCCACATGAGTAGGATAAAAGAAATACTGGCCTTTCTTACTCCCAAAACTAAGAAACAACTAAGAGGATTTGGAGGGCTGGCAGAATACTCTAGAAATTTGATTCCAAACTTATTTAAGAACTTAAACTTTCTATATTTATACAACAAGACAAACCAGGCCCCTCAGAATTGACTGAGGACCATGAGTCAATATTGGAAGAAATATTGACTTTATAGATGCTCCATCTTTGGGATATCCAAATTATAATATTTCATTTTCACTGTTTGTTCATGAAAATCAAGGAAACACCTTAGACATTCTGAAACAAAACCGTGGAGACCAAAATAGACCTATAGGACACTACAGTCAGCAACTAGACCTTGTGGCTAAAGGATTGCCACCTTGCATGAAGGCAATAACTGCCAGTGTTCTGTTAGTAAGAGGAATTGAAGAAAGAGTGATAGATCTCCCTCATGATTGTCCTGCCAAATTCTGTGCCGGTATTTCTAAATTCATAGCACACTCAGCATTATTCTGTCAGCAGATTAGCTTTTTATGAAGTTCTTTTTCTTTCTGTAGCTCATATTATAATATCTAGGTGCAAAAATATAAACCTGCTGCTCTTCTGTCTCGGCTTCAGATGAGATAGTACACAATTGCATAATTTCAACTGACAAGCTTCTCTCTCCTAGAACAGATGCACAAGAAACTTGCCTTGCTAATGCAGCTGTTGTTTAGTTTACAGATGGCTCTTACTTAAGAGATAAATCTGGGACACTGTTCAGGTTCTGCTATATTATCTTTAACTAAAGAAAGTGCTTACCTTCCAGAAGCCACTCCAGCTTAACAAGCAGAATTGATAACATTAATCAGAGTCTACCAGTTGGCAACAGCAAATATTCGTATAGACAGCAGATATGCTTCCAGAGTAGCTCGTGATTTGGGAATGCTGTGGAAACAAAGAGGATTTTCTACCTCTTGTGATCAGTCCATAAAAAATGAACACTTTATTTCACCATCACTAGAAACCATAATATTATCAAAATCATCGGCCATTATTAAAATTCCAAGTCATTCCAAATCAGATACTGCAGAGAACAAAAGAAACAAGCTATCTGATATGGTAGCAAAAAGGGCTGCTCTAAACATATCTAAAGAAGAAAAGAAATCTACATTAAGTTTCAAAGAAGCACCTGAATTTGAAATAAAATTAGCTCAAATCCAGTGCTCCAAAATCCAAACAGAAAATTGGAAGACAAAAGGAGGAACATATTCTCCCAGAGATGAAGTATGGTATGGGTCAAACAACTTACCTATACTTCCTGCTGGATGACCATCATTTTCAGCCTATGTACATGATTTAACTCATTGGAGCCCTGATAAGTTGCTTGAGAAAATTTTTTTCTCCAACTATAGCTCATAAAGTATACAATTGCTGCCATATCTGCCCAAAATATAATCCAGAAAAACCTTTACAAGTCTCATAAGGACATTTTGCTTTAACTGATGGCATTTTGAAGCATGGCAGTTAGAGTTTTTTTTTTAATTTTGAATTTTTCCCAATAGGTTTTTGGGGAACAGGTGGTGTTTGGTTACATAAATAAGTTACTTAGTGCTGATTTCTGAGATTTTGGTGCACCCATCACCAGTGTATACTGTACCCCATGAATAGTCTTTTACCCCTCACCATCTCCCACCCATTCCCTTAAGTCCACAAAGTCCAATGTATCATTCTTATGGATGGAAGTTAGATTTTAGTCAGCTGACGTCATCACAAGAACACAAGTATGTTCCAGTCATTATTTGCTCATGCTTTCTCTTTGGGTAAAAGCAATTTCGGCCAGGCACGGTGGCTCACGCCTGTAATCCCAGCACTTTGGGAGGCCAAGGAGGGCAGGCCTCCTGAGGTCAGGAGTTCGAGACCAGCCTGAACAACATGGAGAAACCCCATCTCTACTAAAAATACAAAATTACCCAGGCATGGTAGTGCATGCCTGTAATCCCAGCTACTCCGGAGGCTGAGGCAGGAGAATCTCTTGAACCCAGGAGGCAGAGGTTGTAGTGAGCTGAGATTATGCCATTGCACTCCAGCCTGGGCAACAAGAGCAAAATTTCTTCTCAAAAAAAAAAAAAAAAAAAAAAAAAAAAAGGACATTTTAATGCCCAAGAGTGACTGCTTTAGCATTAAGTAAAATTCTTTAAGAAAAGATTATTCTGACTTGGAATGTTGCAAAAGAACTCCGTAATAATGAAAGTACTCATTTTACTGGACAGAAAATTCAATCAGTATGTAAAATTTGGCCTATCCTCCAACACTGTCACTGTGCAGATCATTCCCAATTACCTGGATTGGAGACGATCTTGTGAAACAATTAACTAAAAGTTATAATCTAGTGAAAGTTTCTTATTTATTTTTAATTTTTGTAGGTACATAAAAGGTGCCTATATTTATGGGGTCCATGAGATACCCCAATGCAGGTATGTAATTTGTAATAATCATGTCATGGGAAATGGAGTATCCATCCCCTCAAGCATTTATCTTTTTGTTACAAACAATCCAATTATATTTTTTTAGTTACTTTAAAATGTACAATTAAATTACTATTGACTATAGTCTTATTCTGTACCCATTAATTATCCCAATTCTCACCCACCCTGTAGCCCCACAATCCTTCCCAGCTTCTGGTGATGATGTTTCTACTCTCTGTTTCCATGAGTCCAATTGTTTTGATTTTTAGCTCCCACAAATAAGTGAAAATATGTGAAGTTGGTCTTTCTATGGCTGATTTATTTCACTTAACATAATGGTCTTCAGTTCTATCCATGTTGTTGCAAATGACAAGATCTTATTCCCTTTTATGACTGCATAGTACTCCATTGTGTATACATACCACATATTCTTTATCTAATAGTCTGTTGATGGACACTTAAATTGCTTCTTGGCTACTGTGAACAGTGGTACAACAATCATGGCAGTGCGGGTAACTCTTCGATATGCCGATTTCCTTTCACTGGGCTATGTACACAGCAGTGGAATTGCTGGATTGTATGTAGCTGTATGTTTAGTTTTTTGAGAAACCTCCAAACTGTTCTGCATACTGATTATACTAATCTACATTCCCACCAAGAGTGTCTAAGGGTTTCCTTTTCTCCATATCTTCACCAGCATTTGTTATTTCTTGTCTTTTGGATAATAGCTATTTTAACTGGGAGAAGATGATATCTCACTGTAGTTTTGATTTGCATTTCTCTGACGATCAGTGATGTTGAACACCTTTTCATATGCCTGTTTGCCATTTGTATATCTTCTTTTAAGAAATGTACATTCAAATCTTTTGACCATTTTTAAATCAGATTAGATTTTTTCCTATAGAGTTGTTTGAGCTTCTTACATATATATTGTGGTTACTAATCCATTGTCAGATGCATGGTTTGCACATACTTTCTCCCATCCTTTGTGTTTTCCTTTCATTTTGTTGATGGTTTCTTTTGCTGTGCAGAAGCTTTTTAACTTGATGTGATTCCATTTGTCCATTTTTGCTTTAGTTGCCAATGCTTGTAGAGTATTACTCAAGAAATTTTTGCCCAGACCAATGCCCTGGAGAGTTTCCCCAAGGCTTTATTGTAGTGGTTTTACAGTGTAGTGTCTTAGATTTCAGTCTTTAAATGATTTTATTTGATTTTTTATATGGCAAGCCATAGGGGTTGCCATGTCCATGACCCCAACTTGCCCTCCACTTACCGAAAGCTGGAGGTAATTTAATTATGGGATCGATTTTCCCCATGCTGTTCTCTTGATAGCAACTAAGTTCTCATCATATATGACGGTTTTATAAGGGGCTCTTTCCCCTTCCCTCACCACTCTCTTTTGCCTGCTGCCGTATAAGAAGTGCCTCTTCGCCGGGTGCGGTGGCTCACGCCTGTAATCCCAGCACTTTGGGAGGCCGAGGCGGGTGGATCACGAGGTCAAGAGATTGAGACCATCCTGGTCGACATGGTGAAACCCCGTCTCTACTAAAAATACAAAAATTAGCTGGGCATGGTGGCAGGTGCCTGTAGTCCCAGCTGCTCGGGAGGCTGAGGCAGGAGAATTGCTTGAACCCAGGAGGCGGAGGTTGCAGTGAGCCGAGATCGCGCCATTGCACTCCAGCCTGGGCAACAAGAGCGAAACTCCGTCTCAAAAAAAAAAAAAAAGTGCCTCTTCTGCTTCCACCATGATTGTTTAAGTTTCCTGAGGCCTCTCCAGCCCTGCAGAACTGTGAGTCAAGTAAACCTCTTTTCTTTATTAATTATCCAGTCTTGGGTATGTTTTTATAAGAGCATGAAAATGGGCTAATACAAGGGACAAGTTTCATTTTCTCTCATTATTATTTGTGAAAGTTTTTTATTTTTAATTTTTAGAGGTACATAGTAGGTGTCTATATTTATGGTGCACATGAGATACCTCAATACAGGTATGTAATTTGCAGTAATCACATCATGAAAAATGGAGTATCCATCTCTTGTCTGATTGCTCGTGATTTCCAGTACTATGTTGAATAACAGCGGTGAAAGTGGACATCCTTGTCATGTTACAGATCTTACAGGAAGGGCTTTCAGTTTTTCCCCATTCAATATGATACAAGCTGTGGGTCTGTAAAGTATGGCTTTTATTATGTTGAGGTATGTTCCTTCTATGTCCAGTTTTTTGGGGATTTTTATCATGATGTGATGTTGGATTTTCTCAATTGCTTTTTCAGCATCAATTGAAATGATTATATGATTTTGTCATTTATTCTGTTGATATGATGTATCACATTGACTGAATTAGGTATGTTGAACCATTCCTGCATCGCAGGGATAAATTCCACTTGTCACGATGAATGATCATTTTAACGTACTCTTGAATTTGGTTTGCAAGTATTTTGTTGAAGATGTTTGCATCAATACTCATCAGAGATAATGGCCTAGAGTTTTGCCTGGCTTTTGTATTAGGTAATACTGGCCTCATAGAATGAGTCTGAATGTATTTCCTTCTCCTCTATTTTTCAAAATAGTTTAAGTAGGATTGGTGTCAGTTCTTTAAATATTTGGTAGAATGCAGCAGTGAAGCCAGTGGGTCCTGAGCTTTTCTCAATTGGGAGAATTTTTATTACAGTTTTTATCTCCTTGCTTATTATTGGTCTGTTTAAGTTTGGATTTCTTCATAGTGTTGGTAGGTTATACATGTCTAGGAATTTATAATTTCCTCTAGATTTTTCAACTTGTTGGTCATGGTAGCTACTAACGATCCTTTGAATTTCTGTGGAACCATTGTAACGTCTCTTTTTCTCTGATTTTATTTATTTAGGTCTCGTCTCCTTTTTTTTATTAGTCTGGCTAAACGTAGAGTACTTTCACCCACGATTTCAAGGCTTGCTGAGAAGTTCAAGTTGTGACCACTAGGATAGGCAGTTCCCCTCTGGTCAGGTCTGGTCCAAATATTCCCTCTGCGTGCAGGCACTAGCTGAGCCAGTGTGATTTTGCTCTCTGCTATAGCAGGGCAGCACTGAGTTCAATATAAAGTTTCACAATTGCTGTACTCACCCCTCCCAAACACACATATTTCTCCATGCTGTGTGGTTGCTGCCAGAGGGTGGGGAGCAAGACGTTAAAATGATACATTAAAATGAGCATTCATCGTGACAAGCACTCCCTTAGCCATCTCCAGTTCACTGACTCTGATCCCAGCTCAGCCCTAGAGCCTGCCTAGGAATTGCAGTTTTCATGGCCTAGCCTGCCCCTGAAGCTTGTGGGTGTCAGCTGGGTATAGCCCAGTTCTTTCCACTATGACAAGGCAGTGCTGAGTTCAATGTAAAGTCCACAGTTGCTGTACTCTCCCTCTCCCCAAAACAAATTCTCTGCATTACTTGGCAAATACCAAGGGATGGGGGAAAGGTGGCTTTGAAAATTCAAGACTATCTCTCCTACTCCCTTTCAATGCCTCTTTCAGCAACATGAAGTTAAAACCGGATACTGATTGCTCACCTGATTTTTAGTTCACTTAATGATGCTTTTGGACTGTAATTTGTTGTTAAAATTTGGTGTTCTTGTGGGGGAATTAATGGTATAGGCTTCTATTTGATCATCTTGCTCTACTCCTCAAAAGATTATTTTCTTAATAGGCTTCCCAGAAACAAAGAATTCAAGACCCACAATCTTCAACGCAAAGATTTCGTTAACTGGAAACAACATTTAAAAAAGACTTTCTCCACCCAAAGTGGAAGATCCTTTATCTAGTGTTTCTTACTAACCTTCGTGCTAGTAAATTAGAAGAAAAGGACTAGTTGAGAGTTAAAATTAAAATATTACTGTGGCAGGTGTAGCTTTATATTGAAAATATAAAGGTAAAACTTCAGGTAAAAAGTGTGAATAATGTTTGAGCCAAGCAGTATGTTAGCAAAGAGGTATTTGCAAATCCCCTAAATAGAATATTTGGTTAAAAATAAGCTTAAATAATAGACTTTTACTCATAGTCGTATTCTCAGCTCACGCTTGACATGGGCTTATATGCCCATGCTTCTTAAATCACAAAGACACACAATGTGAACACAGATATTTGAAACAAGAACTTTCCTGAAAAATTTGAGACACATGACCCTAGACATCTACCTTCGATAGTTGATGCATGCACAAAGTTCCACTGAGGAATCTTCTGTTTGATTTCTAAATCTATAAAAATTATTTACATTTGATACCCTTTTTGTTTTTGAAACTGGGTCTCACTCTGTTGACCAGATTGAAATGCAGTGGCAGAAACATGCCTCACTGCAGCTTGACCTCCCTGCTCAAGGAATCTTCCTGCCTCAGCCTCCCATGCAACTGCGATCACAGGCATGTGCCACTATGCTCAGTTAATTTTTATCTTTTATTTTTTGCAGAGACAGGATCTCACCATATTCCCCAAGCTAGTCTCTAACTCCTGGGCTCAAGTGATCTACCCTTCTTGGCCTATCAAAGTGCTTGGATTACAGGCAGGATCCACCATCTGCAGTATAACTTTCATTTCTTGGAGGTCATAGTTATCTTTTCCTTTCAGGATCCTGATGACTCTGTAGTAGAACACATACTTCTTCCTTTGACATAATCAATGTGCAAAAATCACAAGCATTCCAATGCACCAATAACAGGCTTAAAGAGAGCCAAATCAAGAACAACTGCCATTCACAATTGCTACAAAGAGAATAAAAGACCTAGGAATACAACTAACAAGGAATGTAAAGGACCTCTTCAAGGAGAACTACAAACCACTGCTCAATGAAATAAGAGAGGACACAAACGGATGGAGAAACATTCCATGTTGATGGTTAGGAAGAATCAATATCATGAAAATGGCCATACTGCCCAAAGTAATTTACAGATTCAATGCTATCCTCATCAAGATACCAATGACCTTCTTCACAGAACTGGAAAAAACCACCTTAAACTTCATATGGAGCAAAAAGAGAGCCCACATAGCCAAGTCAATTTAAGCAAAAAGAACAAAGTGGGAGGTATCACACTACTGGACCTCAAACTATACTACAAGGCTACAGTCATCAAAACAGCATGGTACTGGTACCAAAACAGAGATATAAACCAATGGAACAGAACAGAGGCCTCGGAGGCAATGCCACACATCTACAGCCATTCAATCTTTGACAAACCTGACAAAAACAAGCAATGGGGAAAGGAGTCCCTGTTTAATAAATGGTGTTGGGAAAACTGGCTAGCCATGTGCAGAAAGCAGAAACTGGACCCCTTCCTGACACTTTACACTAAAATTAACTCCAGATGGATTCAAGACTTAAACATAAGATCTAACACCATAAAAACCCTAGAAGAAAATCTAGGCAAAACCATTCAGGACATAGAAGTAGGCAAGGACTTCGTGACTAAAACACCAAAAGCATTGGCAACAAAAGCCAAAATAGACAAATGGGATCTAAGTCAACTCCAGAGTTTCTGCACAGCAAAAGCAACAATCATTAGAGTGAACCAGAAACCAACAGAATGGGAAAAAATTTTTGCAATCTACCCATCTGACAAAAGGGCTAATATCCAGAATCTACAAAGAAATACAACAAATTTACAAGAAAAAAACAAATCCATCAAAAGTGGGTGAAGGATATGAATAGACACTTTCAAAAGAAGACATTTATGTGGCCAACAAACATATGACAAAATGCTCATCATCACTGGCCATTAGAGAAATGCAAATCAAAACTACTTTGAGATACCACCTCACGCCAGTTAGAATGGTGATCATTAAAAAATCTGGAGACAAGAGATGCTGGAGAGGATGTGGAGAAATAGGAACACTTTTACACTGTTGGTGGGAGTGTAAATTAGTTCAACCATTGTGGAAGACAGTGTGGCGATTCCTCAAGGACCTAGAAATAGAAATTCCATTTGACCCAGCAATCCCGTTACTGGATATATATCCAAAGGATTATAAATCATTCTACTATAAGGACACATGCACACGAATGTTCATTGCAGCACAGTTTACAATAGCAAAGACCTGGAACCAACCCAAATGCCCATCGATGATAGACTGGACAGGGAAAATGTGGCACATATACACCATGGAATATTATGCAGCCATCAAAAACGATGAGTTCGTGT
>PVKV010012180.1:0-66931 GCA_004027835.1 Alouatta palliata | reverse complement strand
TCCTCGGGTCTGAGGTGCCGGGGAATGGAGTGTGGGTGCCGGCCACGTGCTCATGCTTGGTCACAACTGGGGTCCGCTCCTCCTCGGGTCTGAGGTGCCGGGGAATGGAGTGTGGGTGCCGGCCACGTGCTCATGCTTGGTCATAACCAGCACCACCACAGCTGTCTTACATCACTCTTTCTAGCCACCTCGTGTGTAGATACAGATGCTCCTTGACTCAAGATGGGGTTTTGTCCCAGTAAATTCGTTGTAAATGGAAAATACTGTAAGTTGAAAATGCATTTAATACACCTCACCTCCCGAATACCATCGCTCAGCATAGCCCACCTTAAACATGCTCAGAACACTGATGTTAGCCTTCCATTGGGCAAAATAATCTCACACAGAGCCCGTTTATAATAAAGTGTGGAATAGCTCATGTCATCTATTTAGTACTGTTCCAAACTGAAAAACAGTGGTTGTGTTGGGACTAAAGTGTGGCTTCTGCTGAATGCGTTTTGCTTCCATATCACAACCATCGTTAAGTTGGGGGCTGTCTGTGCTGTTAGATCAAGTATTCATTTTAGCAAATGGGGAAACAGTGCCTGGAGCTAGCAGGAGGACATGCCAGGTTCCATCCCACACTCACCTCTGTCCATTTTACTGTCCCTATAATTATTACCTAGCTCCCGCACTCCACAAGGCAATGCAAGTAACAGTCATTTGAGTTTAAAAGCTGCTGATTTGCCAATGCCCCAAAGACTCTTCAAAGTTTCAACACTATGTTGCCTGCCTCTCTCTTTCTCCCACCTCCTCAGTCATTATCTGAGCTGAGCGGGTGACCTTCCTTCAGAGATGTCTCTGAAAAATTTCTCAAGTCACCCCATGGTGTGTCTGAGTGTGAGTGTTCTCCCTGGCCCCTCTCTTTCTCCCTCACGCACAAAGGTCCCAGGCTTCTCTGTTATTTGGGAATCTTGGGAAATGCCCAAGGGGTGACATCACTTAGCCACAGCCCCCAGAAAGAAGGCTGACTGCCAAGGGATGCCAGTTTTGGAATCAAATCATGTCTACAGGTTGGAAACCCATCAGTAGGGCCCCAGTCTTTTCAGGGCACTGGGCCTGGTTCTGGGAGAGCCCACCTGGGCCGCCCATCCCCTCAGCATCCTGTGTGGGGGCCCAGCTGGGCTGACTCACTGCTGCGCGTGGCAGCTCCCAACTCGGAGGCCGAGGCTCTGCTGCTTCCGTCAGAATGAGGGTGGGGTGCACACAGACGAGAGGCCTTCCTGTCACTGGGTAGTTGTTTTGTTTAGAACTTTTAAAATCATTGCCTTAGTGTAGGGCTTTGCCAAGAATCAGGAAAGATCAAATGAAATAAACACTAACAAATGCGTTTTTAGTTTAAAAAAAAAAAAGGGATAAAAAGTGGCTCAGACTCTGGAAACAGCGTTCAGTTAACTGTGGCTCACCTGGTCAGGTAAGCACTGATGCACACCAGCTGGTACTCCTTCAGCCCATCTCCTCCCCTCACCCACCGCCACTGTCAGCACCACCAAGCACCACCACATGTGCTGTACATACAGCATTTCACAGCTGCCCATGAGATCTTGTTAGAATCCTCATTTTACAGATGAGGACATTGAGGCACAGAGCTGTTAAGTAACCACTGAAGTCACATAGCAGGAAGGAGGAGTGGCTGACACGTCAGAACCCAGGCTGTCTGGCTCTGGAGCCCTCTCTCTTAATCCCCAGGCCATTTTCCCCTTTGTCTGATGCTCAGTGATGTTTGTAACTGAAGACCCACCTTCCACTGTTGTATAATTTTATATTGGTCTAACTCTGAAGTGGTGAATTTGGCCCAACACAAGCTCAGTGGTTGATTTGTGAGATGATTTTGCAAGATTGAAAAGTTCACACCATGTTCCGTGAGCATCACCTCCTGTGGAGGGTCATCAATGCCTCTCTCCCCATCTCAGATGCCTGGCTCTGTTAATTCTTGAGTATCGGGTCTGTCTTTGTGCATTTTCCATTGTGTTCTCTTCTGATGAGTCATTGTATCTGGGATGCGAAGTCTGAAACAATATCCAGTGTAGACAATGGGCACCATCACCAAAGGTCTTGCATGAGCAAGACCTTTATGCTGAGCATAAACAGGCTCTAGGAACCTCAACAAAGAGAAGCCCAAGGAAGTCATTTGTGTGGAACTCAACCTGTATCAGAAATTCCAACAACCAAGACTCCTCAACTTTTAAGCTATTTTCTGGTTCATCACTCTTGTCCTTTCCTTCATAAATGAAATGCACTGACTTCGGTTTAAGGACTGCAATTAAGAAAGGTGGTGTCGAGATGGAAGAATATGAGCAGCTTGCTTACATGCATGAAAGCACAGCCAAGGGAAGACAGGTTTCAAGAGAATGTTCTTGTTAGGGGCTTGTCACATCAGTATCTACTTTTCACCTTGGTCATGCACCCATTCTTGCTAACTTTTATCAAGCACTGGTTCTGTGGCTGGTACTGTGCCAAGTATATATAGTCACCAGCCCATTGAATTCCCACTACTCCTGAGTCAACACTGCTACCCATCTTTGTAGAGAAGGAAACAAGCTCAGAGAGGCAGCTTTCCTTGTCATATGACACAGAGCTAACAAAGTCAGAGCAGAGGGTGGAAATCAGGCTGTCTGCCTCTAGGACCTATATGCTAGTTCTTACTGCAGGGGCCACTGGGCATTGGTCACATTGCCTGAGCACAGTCTTGTCCCGGATGGGCCAAGGGGTAAGCATTTGTCAGTCACAGTGTTCTCATCAGCAGAAATTACTTAAAGCACGTTAAGCTGAAAATCCAGAAAGAATAAAATGCTTAAAAGCATCTGGATAGAAAACCTATATGCACACAAAAACCCAAGCATGGGTGTTCACAGCAGCTTTATTCATAATCACCGAAAAATTGGAAGCAGCTAAATGTCCTTCAGCAGGTAATGGATAAAGAAACCGAAATACACTCAGACAGTAGAATATTATTCAGCACTAAAAAGAAATAAGCTATCAAGCCAGAAAAGGCCTGGAGGAAACTTGAATGGATATTGCTAAGTGAAAGAAGCCAATCCAACTTCTTTCTACATAGTGTTATGATTCCAATTATATAACATTCTGGAAAGTTATGGAAACAGTAGCATTCTAGACAATTACAGAGACAGTAAAAAGATGAGTGGTTGCTAGGAGTCAGGTGGAGGGAGAGATAAAAAAGTGAAACACAGGATTTTTAGGGTGGTGCAACTATTTTGTATGAGATTGTAGTGATGGGCACATACATTTTGTCAATATCCATAGACTATACATAAAAAATAAACCCTAATGTATTCTCTGGATTTGGTGATGATGACATGTCAGTGCAGGTTCATCTTTAGGTAACTAATGCACCACTCTGGTGAGGGATGTTGATAACGGGGACAGCTGGGGGTTGGGGCAGTCAGGGGGCGTAGGGTTACTATCTATACTTTCTGCTCAATTCAGCTGTGCAACTAAAACTGCTCTAAAAAGCCTATTAATTAAAATTAAAAATGGAATAATATGAGGCTCATATCAAACTCTAGAGCCAGAAGAAGCGCCTGTCTGACCTAGAAAAAGACTCTGTGATGGCCCCCCAGCAGCAGCCTGCATTGGCCCAGGTTGCAGAGATAAGGCAGGTGTCCTAGGCAAAGGTAAGCAGAGAGGGCTCTTCCAAGAGGAACTGTAACCACCCAATGGGTGTTTTTTTTTTTTTTTTTTTTGGCCACTGCTCAGATCTAATTTATCAAGACAGAAGAATTACAATAAAGAATTTTATACTTCATTGTAATTTTGTACAATAGAGCTCTATTGTACATCGAGCTGGCTTAAATGGGAGACCAGAGTTTTATTATTACTCAAATCAGCCTCCCTGAAAATTTGGAGGCTAGGATTTTTCAAAGATAGTTTGGGGATGGGGGATGGCTAGGGAATGAGTGCTGCTGATTGGTTGAGGGGGTGCAGTCTTAGGAGTGTGGGAAATGGTCCTCATGCGTGTTGACTTGCTTCTGGCTGGGGCCACGGGACTGGTTGGTGGGTCTGAGTGGAGCCATTGGTCATGAGAAATGCAAAAAACCTGAAAAGACATCTCAAAAGGCCAACCTTAGGTTCTACAAGAGTGATGTTATCTGCAGGAGTAATTGGGGAAGTTGCAGTTCTTGTGACCTCCAGAATAATGGCTGGTAATCATTAAAAATTTTAATCATTATAAATTGGCTCTATTTGGGCAATTGGCAAAAAAACCCCAGCTGCCCTCATTATCAACATCCTTCACCAGAGTGTTGCATTAGTTACCTAAAGATGAACCTAACCTGGTGGACTTTCATTAGCTTTACAAAGGTGGTTTAGTTTTGGGGAAGGGCTATTATCATTTAAACTATAAACTAAATTTCTCCCAACATACAAAGTTAATTTGGCCCAGGAATGATGAAAGGCAGTTTGGAGGTTAAAGGCAAGATGGGGGTTGGTTAGGTCGATCTCTATCACGGTCGTACTTTTCTCACGGTTTTGGAACTTCCCAAAGGAAGACACTCCCCCAGCAGGTTCAAGCTGTGGAGTTGAAGCCTGGAATAAAAGTGAAAAATCTATTGCAATAGTGAGAGTGTGGCTGATGGCTCAAAGATGCATTTCTCCTGACTCTCCTTGCCAGTGCTTCCTAAATCCATTTTTTCCCTGTGACAGAAATATACATTCTCATAAAAGAAAATCTGTTCTTGACTGATGAGGACTGGGAGGCTGTGACAAGATGGATACATGCACTGTGTCTTGGGTCAGTGTGGCTCTACGAGGTGCTCCAGGTAGGCCACCTTCCCCAGGCCATTCTACACCCTGGGCACACAAACCCTTCTCCTATGGCAGGGCAGGGGACAGTGACTTGCCCTTGAGACAAAGACTTGAGCTGCCTCTCCTCCATGCAGCCACCATCACCTCCCTCCTGGGCTCTTTGGGGGTGCCTCTTGCCCCCGTGCCCTGCCCACCACCCCAGGTGCACCTGCCTGGCTAATGTGCTCTCCTCCCTCCCTTCATTCATCTGCCAACCCCTTTCTGCAGTGCCCAGGATGCTATATCTGGTACAACCTGGTCCCTGTTCACATAGGGCCCCCTCCTCCCCACTAGTTCATTTTATAACCCCATTACCTTTTCTTTATTCATGAATGTGAGGGTTCATTTTATGTGTCAACTTGACTTGGCTAAGGGATCCCCAGAGAGCTGGTCAAACATTATTTCTGGATGTGTCTCTGAGGGTGTTTTCAGAAGAGATTAACATTTGATTAAGCAGACTGAGTAAAGAAGATTCACCCTCTCCACTGCAGGTGGGCATCCATCAGCCAACCCGTGGAGAGCCTGGATAGAGCAAAAAGGCTCAGTAAGGGCAAAAATTCTTTCTGCTTGAGCTAAGAAATCTGTCTTCTGCCCTCTGACGGCAGCACCTGTGGTGCTTTAGGTTTGAACTGGAACTACACCAGCAGCTTCCTGGGACTCTGGCTTGCAGAGAGCAGACCATGGGATTCCTCAGCTTCCATAATCATGTGAGCCAATCCCCATAGTCAATTTCTTTCTGTAGATTTCTATATGTCCTATTGGCGCTATTTCTCTGGAGAACGCTGACTAGTACCATGAGGTAGGCATATTGTGCTGGAGACCCAGAACACTTCAAATATTTATTACTGTGCTAGGAGAGAAGGCAAAACCCTATTAAAAATTGTGGCTGTGTAGGTAAACTTGTTCAGCCATGTATACCCATGAATTTAAAATGAAAATTAAATAAAAAGAAACGCCTTTTAAAAAATTATATTTGTGATGGTGGTGGAGATGTGTCCACCAGGGGGTGAGCTGGCCTCGTGAAACTCCAGGGAGGTGTCAGATGACCTGGGTGTGGAAGGGATCGATTTCTGGAGGAAGTAACCGAAAGGATGGACACACGAGTCTGCTGACAGGAGCGGAAGCTTCCTCCAGCCGGACTGTGGGCAGCGCTGTCAGGTGCAGGGGAGGTAGCTCCAAGCCCACCTGCCTCTGTCTGTTCCCTTCTATGGCCCAGCCATGTCTGGCCCCTTCTGTACACCCCAGCCTCCTTGCCTTGCTTATTCATTGCTTTTTTTCTCCCACTAAAATACAAACCCTATGAGAGCAGGGACCTTGTGCACAGACTCCAGAGCCCTATACACGAACAGTTGAGGAATGAATGACAAATGAATGGAGGGGCTGTGGAGAGATGTCCACAGAGACCTGCAGGCATTTGCAGCCTACTTCTTGCTCTGTGGGAAGCATCTGAGGCATCTGAAGTCTCTGGCTTCATGGGATTTGAAACATGGGGCTACTTTAGGCCCTAAAGGACAGGGGAGCATCACTTAGGGCTAGGAGCACCTTTTTGATCACTAATTTGGGTGGCTTCTGTCCTCTCCCTCTGTATTCATCTTCCCTGCTCATGGTTTCTTTGCTTGCTCAGCATTTCTCCCAGTTTTGATGACCAGGACTTAATCTCCCCTATTGGCACTGGGCTGTGATCTGGTTTAAGTCACTACTTGTCTGTTCATAGGGACACACCTGATCCAGGATCCCCTCCACCATGGATTCCTGACCTACCCAGACCCACCCAGGGTCACTGAGGCACTCCTGCCTCAGCTGCCTCAGTGACCCTGGGTGACTTGAGTCACTCAGGCATGAGAACCCCTGAGGCCAAAGATCAAATCTGTTTCTATCTCATGATGGGCTCTCTTCCTCCCAGGAAGAAATGCTGGAACTGGTGGTAATAAGTCAGTCTTCTCTAGGGTGGCAAGAGTGTTAATTTACAGCCACCTCTGCCTTCCTCTGTTCCTACCCGCCACCTAGCCCCCAGACCTCTCTGTACCACTAGCTGGGCCCTGAGGTGAGTCACTTCTTACAGGGATGTGGTGCAAGCAGTTCACCCTCCCTGGTCATCTTGAGCCTTTCCTGTTATTAAAAGTTGAAGCTGCTAGGGTTCTAGGCGATGAATGGGGGGAGAGATGGCAGGCAGACGTGTGGAGGAGGGACGGTCAATCAAGATGGTTCACGTCCGGAGTGGAGTGGAGGTGACCTCTGGACAGCCTCGGGGTCAATATCCACTGCTGCCTCACGCAAGCCTGAAAAGTGTGTGCCAAGCACCCTCCCAGCCAACGCTGGAAAATGATTTACTCTCTTGGGGCCTCAGTTTGTTTCTGCCTCTCCACATAGCAAACACCCATGCTCCATCTAAGCAGATTTAACCGTTTGTACTTCGTTAGATTTGCTTTTTTATAGGCAAAAAAGAAACTTTCTATGATCACCTCCACCCAATTCCATTCTTCCTGCCTCCTCACCCTAGTGGTGACCATTACTGTGACTTTAATGTGTTGTTTTTTTCATGCATTTGTATATTACGTATATATCCATGGACAGTATACATTGTCTTTTGTAGGTTTTAAGAAGTTCATAAATGATATTGTACTATGTGTTATTCCACAACTTCGTTTTTCACTCAGCTTTATTGTTTGTGATCTAACTTGTTGAGAGATATATGTATATGTGTGTGTATGTACTATGCACACACATACATATTTATAGTTTGCTCCCTTTGATCTCTGCATAGTATTCTAACACGTGCATATGCCACAACCCAGTTTTCTATTTCCTGGATGATAAGCCTTTATGGTGCTGGGGTTTAGCATGTTCATGTGTAGAATGGGGATCCTTATACCTTTCCCATACGTTGGGGGTACATGAGGGGCACAGGTGAAGACCCCTTTCAAGGTGATTGGCCCCAGAACCTTCTCAGGTCTTCCCACAGGGAGGGGATTTTGGCCCCCAGGATGAGTGCTGTTCAGGACACTTGTGCCCCATGTCTTCCTCAGTGTCCAGCAATGGCAACTGTTCAGGCTGCACCCTTCAAGGAGGGCTGTGACCCAGAGAATAGGGCCAGCACTGGGCGCTCCATGCTAAAGCTGGACAGGATTTTGGAAGTCCTCTGACCCAGTTCCCCCAACAAGTTACCACTGTGGGCTGCCCACCCTGAGTAACGCCTCCAGGAATGGGACCCGCCATCTCTCAAAGTGCTACCGTAGGTGTCTGCCTCTGAAGGCACACCCCTAGGAAAGGAGGCTCCCTGTTCCCAAAGGCAACTCAGTTTTACAGTGGGTTGAAAAATCTGTGTCCTGATAAGTTTATTCCTGTGGCCCAGCTGTGCCTGAGGGGCCAACCATAACCACTGAATCCTACTTAGGCACCAAGCATATTACATATTGAAAGGCCACAGTTAGGCCCATCCCGACTTCTGTCTTTAATTTTCTAGGTGAAACAGCCACCCTTTAAAAAGATTTCTAGCCGTTGAAACTATAGACAACCAATAGCCACAAGAAACAAAAACAAACAAAAAATAAAAGAGAAATGCAGCCTTCCCAGAGTGTGGGCTGCCATGCCCTCACCATTCTGTTCACCCTCTGGATGTGTTCCTGTTTCTAGTACTAAATGATAAATTCCTGCTTGGGTTGAATTCCTGCTGAAATGCTTGGGCCTGCAGTATTATGTCAGAAATAAGTCTGAGGGTACCCATCCTCTGTGTAAGCTTTTTGCCTGAGTACAGACAGCTTGGTACCGAATACCTATTAGTTTTTCTGCCTAGTTCCCTTCTCCTTATCCACAGTCATCCTTGGAGCTCTCCCTTGCTCAGTTCACATGGAAAAAGCAGTGAACACCTAGGCAGCCATTTCAGCAACATGGCCCTGCCTTCTGGCACAGTTGATTGGACCAGGATGATGACAGCTCTGAGAAGGGTTGAAACCTCCACTTCTGTTGCCTGAGGCTCCTAATCTCCTTCCGGGGCCCCATTCTTTGATGTAGACAATTAGTGGCTCTCAACCTTACCCAAATTGCTATTTAAATGCAGTGTTAAGCACTGATTTTCTTAGGCTGGAACTAAGAGATTCTAGGTTCGAAGTTGTTGGTTTCTTAAAAGGAGCAGATACAAATTGGAGAGCTGCTGGTAGCCTGAGGTTTCCTTGCAGAGGAAACCTAGTAAGAGAGAGGGGGAAGGAAGGAGTGTGAGCAAGAGAGAAGTTCCAGGGAGCTGAGGGGACAGAGACGAGGGACTGGGAAAGTACTGAAGGAGCCCAAGTCCCTAGTTCCCATCCACTCCCGAGGGCTGACTGCACCCTAGCCCTTGTGACCTGTGAGACACCCTAGAGATGCATAAAAACACCCTTTCTGGTTGGGGGTTCCAGTTAAGCTTCTGTTTCTTGCAACCACAAGAATCTTGATTCATGCAAGCATGGAGTCACACCAACTCTATTACTAAATGGTCTTCTGACCCCCTCCAGAGCCATGTCTGCTCCTTTGTGCCCCTTCAACCCCCTGCCCCCAGGCATGGCTTCTATTCCTGTGCCTTTAAATGTCCAATTGTGTAATGTGTCTTTATCCTAAGCCATCTCTATTGACTTGAAAGACAGCAGGACACAGAGCTCACATCAATACAACATAGGAGCCACAGGGGACACTGAACCAGAGGTCATTTAGGGCCAAGTCATTGCCCTGCAAAAAAGGGTCAGTCTGGACTTTGGCAGGGACCCCATTCTACACTTCATCTTGTCCAGAGAGAAGGAAATCAGCTCTCAGTGGGAAACACCTGTACTTATAACTGATCTTGAAGTTTATGCAACCAGGAGAACTGCCTAACTCAAGGCTTCAGGAAATACGCTGATGTCTGGGCCTGCTTCCATCAGTTTCGTCTAATTGCTGGAAAAATCATGTCACCTAAGGAGGAGGTCCACTCCCCTTCCTGCCCCACCTCCAGCACCCCAGTGTGACCAAGAGCAAGGCCCTGGCAGATGCAGGGTCTGGTGGGAGTCCCCTTCCAGGTTCATAGATTGTTGTCTTGTTGCTGTGTCATCATGTGGGCGAGGGATCTCTTTGGGGTCCCTTTCCTAAGGCCGTTTATGAGGCTCTGCCCTCATGACCCCATCACCGTCCCAAAGCCTCACCTCCAAATACCATCACCTTGGGACTAGGTTTCAACACATGAAATTTGGAGGTAACATAAACATTCAGCAGCACCAAACCCCAAACTCACTGGCTTTGCACATTTGGGAGGTGGTCACCGGGAGTCATGGTCCAGTTGGTCAGCCACCGCTGGGATCATAACACACAGCTCCTGGTCAGGCTTCTTTTTCTGACTAACCCGATCCAATGTTCTAAAAGAAAACTGTGTCTGAGGAAGCCTGAGGAGGGGCGCTCCCTCATGGTAGGTGAGGACAATAGCCGGCTCCCCAGGCGTGGCCCAAGATGACCGCAGCCAGGCTGCAACTTGGCACTGGGTTGCTGTGGAAACGGTTTCCTGATCGCGGTCAGGGGCATTTCCTTTGGCTGGACTACACCCCCAGCATCTTTGATTCTAAACGGAAATAGCCACATAAGGTTGGCAGGAGACTTGGGCCTCTGGATGCGGAGCTTACAACTTCTGAGAAGGAGAATGGCACGAAGTTGGTTTTCGTGGTCACTCCTAGGACGCTACACTTCCCCCCCACCAACACACACAGAATTTCTCTTTTGCTGTGTCCTTTTAGCCTTGAGGGCAATCATCTGACATGAGCAGTTAAGCTGGTTGTCATCTCTGACGTTTCCAAAATCCTGTCTGCCTTTCTGTGTCCTAGATTTTAGTCACACGGCATGCTCACCACATGCCAGGTCTTCACATACATTATCTAACTGAATCCTCACAATAACCCTATGAAATGGACATTATACTACTCTACAAATAAGGAAATCAAGGCTTCAGGTTTGCCTGACTCCAAAATATACACTCTTACCCCCAATGTGGTCTGTCCTTTATGTCTCAGCTGGAGACCTTTCCCTCCAGAAAGCCAACCCCTGCCATCCCGCCTGGGGTCTCTCCCTGCCCCAACCCTCTTTTCTGGATTCCTAGATTTGTGCTTGCCCACAAGTTTGGCTAAATAATGTCCCTCCCAACAGATGTCTCTCTCGTAATTCCTGGAACCTGTGAATATGTTATCTTATACAGCAAAAGGACTTTGCAGGCATCATTGAATTAAGCATTTTGAGACAGGGAGATCATTCTGGATTTTCTGGTGGGCCCACTGTAAGTCATAGGGGTCCTTATATGAAGGTGTCAGAAGGATCAGAAGGAAGAAGAGGAGATGGAATAACCAAAGCAGAGGTTGGAGTGATGGGCTTTGAAGATGGAGGAAGGGGCCATGAGCGTAGGAACGTGGGGTCCTCTAGAAACTGGAAAAGGCAAGGAGATGGGTGCTCCCCTAGAGCACTGTGATGCCTTGACTTTATCCTGTAAGACCCATTTTGGATTTCTGCCCTCCAGAACCACAAGATGATACATTTGTGTTGCTTTAAGCTGCTCAGTTTGGGATCATTTGTTATGGCAGCTTCAGGAAACTCACATAGTCTGTGTTGTAATTTCCTTTCTCTACATCTGTATCCATCTCCCAGCCAGGAGGTGAGGTCTGGCAGCATAGACTAATTGAATTCAGTTCAGTAGAAATATCTTGAACACTTGCTGTATTTCTGAGCACACTGCCTGTGTGGGAGGCAATGGGGATATGAGTGAAGTATACCTCTGCCCTCCAGAAAACACGTGTCTCAGTTTTTGCATGTCTAGAGGTCCCAGCTCAAAACCTTGCACAAAAAAAGATGAGTAGAAATTAGCTAGTGACTAAGGGTCCCCATCATACTAAGAAAACATATGGTAATACAAAACAAAACACAAATAAATTTAGTAAGCGTTTATACATGAACTAGAAGTAGGGGGCTCTTGATTTGTTAAACGAATGGCCGTGATGACAAACATTTTTAAAAGTTTAATTCCAAATGATGAACAACAAGGAAAAGGAGAGGCAACCAGAGTCCAGGAGAGGTAAAGGAAAGGAGAGGTTGGCAAGAGATAGGAGGAAGGGATAAGATGAATACTGTAGGTGCCAAGGGGCTGGGAGTTTCTGGGATGAGGAGGGACTTGGTGAACTCTAATCATGCCTACCTGTGTGAGTTATAACCTCTTGTCCTCTTATCCCTGCCTTTGAACTGCTAAGCAAACAAATCAGCCACATTCTCCAAGGTTAAGTTGGCATTTATCATTACACCTTAGCTCTTACATCTGAAAAGGATAGTGGAGAGCAAGGGCTGGAATGATTTTAACCACTTTCCTGCACTAGGGTGTGGGTGAGCCCCAGGGCATTACTGATGGGCATCTTGCCAAGGGGGAGATTGCCCTGTACCAAAATAAGTCAGTTACATACCTTTAATGTGCAATTCCCAAAAATCACCTGAATTAGAATGGCCTGAGCATATATTAGGACTCCTGTTCCTATTTCAGACCCCTTGAGTCTGATGTCACCTAAGATTTGAGAACGGGGTAACTTTTCCCTTTATTGGGCAAAAGATTTTCAACATATTCCTTAGGAAGCTTAGGAACTTAATTAATATAAATTTTTAAGGGGCTTAGTATACCCATGTTGGACCACTTGATTCTCGTGATTAATTTTCCTTGTAAATTTCTATACAGTACAGAAAAGTCTGAATAAGGTATTTCACAATTGTCCTCTATTAAAAATTATCAGATGTAACAATGGTAGGCATTTTATGGCATCTCTAGCATGGATCAATTACAGTAAGTTATAACGCGTTATTCCACCCACTCAATACTTCATATCAGATCTATGCCATACTTGGTATACCGTAAGTTGAGAGTGTACGGCTCTGATGAGCCTGATGTTTGAAAAACAGAAGATGGTGGACTTTGCCTAGAAAACTTTTGGTAATCAGAGTTATTCATAATAATAAAACAACTCTTGGCACAAGGCGTTCCCCACAATCTAAGTACTTGATAATCTAAATGTTAGCAATTTGGATGTTTTATAACATAATAGAGTCATGGAAACTACTCTTTCTCAGATTATTTTTATGCTATACATTACTGGCTTTGTCTAAGCTGTGAGAAATACTGTCAATGATTAACTGCAGTGTAAAGATGGGCTCACTAGATAATATTCCTGTGTGGGGTGACAGGAGGCAGGTACGATTTCTCATGCTCATTTTCATACAGAGGAAGCCAGCCTGATCAGCTAATGTCACACAGCTCCTGAAGAGGGGAGCTTCTAGAACACGGGGCCTGTGCCTGTTGCTGACGATGTCAGTTGCACATGAAAAAGTGAATGCAAGTGGGAGATGGAAGACTTCTTAAAAATGACATTGAAAAGGAAACGTGGCATGCAAACTCTAACCCTCCCAAGAGATCATGGGTCCATACCGCACAGTGCTCCAATCTGTAGAATGTGGATTCACTTTCCTGTGAATCTGCATTCTCTGCACCCTGCACCTGGGCCTCTACTTATAATGGCTGCTTAGATGAGAACATAACCTCTAAAGCTCAGACTTCCCATAATTGGCTAAAAATCTAGAAGTTAAATGTATTTTTTTTTTCTGTCACCTGGTCTGGAGTGCAGCGGCCCAATCACAGCTCACGGCAGCCTCGACCTCCCTGGCTTAGGTGATCCTCCCATCTCAGCCTCCCCAGTAGCTGGGACCACAGGTGCACACCATTTACCCAGGTAATTTTTTGTATATTTTTGTAGAGATGGGGTCTTGCCATGTTGCAAAGGCTGGTTTGAAACTCCTGGGCTCAAGCAATCCTCCCAACTTGATTCCCCAAAGTGCTGGGATTATAGGTGTGAGCCACTGTGCCCAGCCTAAAATGTATTTCTTATATCACTATTTTGAATTTGTTTCTTGGAAGATGAAATAGGTAAAAGAGATAAACTAGGCACTGCATTCTCCTTACAGGAAAGGGTTCTCAGCAGGAGGCCATGGGGAGGACGAGGGCTCTCCAGGCCATGATAACTGGGTTTAGTCTCTTGCTTAGCTTCTCAGTTACTAGCTGTGTCCCACCAGGCGGGTTTCTCAACTGTACATCTGCAAAATGGGCCAATAAAACCTCCTTCATAGAATTGTCGTAGGGTGTTAAGAAACTGCCTATAGCATGCCGGGCCCAGTGTTGGTCTTGGTCCTTATTCTTATTCTTCAATCCAATCCCTGAGAAACATTTAAAGCAGCGATTTGCACCTAATGTTCAGGACTGTATCAATTACACCAAATGCATCCGGCATCCTTACTTCTCAGCAGAAAGGATAGATGAAATGTTTCATTCATCTTTGTGATTCACCCTCCCTCCACAGTTGCCTGAGGCCTATTTCTTGTAGGTAGTAGGTACCACGTAGGTTTTGGTTGAATTGAGTTGAATTATAAACTTTGGCAAAGTAACCTTGACAGGGCGTGGGGAACTTGGGTTTTTCACCTTTGAGTAGACCACAATTAAGTAGGTAGACTTGAAAAGAGTCAACAGAGACTATTATACCTATTTATTTACCTGTAATCAAGATGCACAATGGCTCTTTGAAGCATACGCATGCCAGGCATCAGAGCTGCTAGCACCTGTGACCTTGGGAACTTGTCTGGATTTCCTTTTCTTTTCTTCGTCTTTTTTTTTTTTTTAAAAAACAGATTTTGCTAGAGGCATTATTGGGACCTTCTGGTACCAGTCTTTGGACTTGATTTTGATAGCAAAGATGGTAGTTAGAGGCTCTTTGTAATAATAGTCCTTTTTGGTTCCCATGAGATGTCAAGTGCTCCTGGCCATGGGGAAAGCCTAGGATGGAGGTTAAGAATGTGGCCCTGCTATCATTTAGATCTGGGATTGAATCTGAGCTACGACATTTGTTCTGATAATAGGCTAGTTACTTAACTTTCTCAAGCCTCAGTTTCAGCTTGAAAGTAGATGTAATGATATTAGGACTTGTTTTAGAAGCCTTGGGGAGGAGGCATGAAATACGGCAGCTAAGACAGTACAATGTGTGGAGCCTAAGAAAGCTTATAGCTAAGATTGTTGTCTGTTTTTCCCCAATGGGTCAAATGCTCTCCTGAGGATGACCATGACTGCAGAATGTGGATTCACTTTCCTGTGAATCTGCATTCTCTGTATCCTGCATCTGGGCCTCTGCTTATCATAGCTGGCTAGATGAGAACATAACCTCCAAAGCTCAGACTTCCAGTAATTGGATAAAAGCCATGTATTCTGTACCTAGGAAATCCACACATGCTCCCTGCATTTTAGGAGTTCATGGATACCTGAAGTCCCTATGTCTGTGGCACCAGACTTTGGAACCTCTGACTCAGGAAGTGAATAATAAAGAAAGTAGGGGAGGTCTTACAATGCACCATGCTTCCAGTTCAGTAGGATGTCAAATCACACTGGCAGTTACTATTATACTTCTCACTTGCCCTCTACTCTCTGGAAGTTGAGTGTCCAGCAAGCTGACTCTGGTCTTCTGCCTTGAGCCACAGTTCTCCCAGGGTCATAATCTAGGTACTCTGGAGGGGAGCATCTCTAAGCTATCTTCCTAGCTCCCTGGAGGAAGGTCTGGACGCTCAGATTAGAATACCCATATATTTATTTTTTTCATATGCTTGTTGGCCACATGTATGTCTTCTTTTGAAAGGGATCTGTTCATGTCCTTTGCCTACTTTTGAATGGGGTTGTTTATTTTCTTGTAATTTTGTTTAATCTCCTCATAGACGCTGGATATTAGACCTTTGTCAGATGCATGGTTTGTAAAACTTTCTCCCATTCTATAGGTTGTCTGTTTACTCTGTTAGTTTCTTTTGCTGTGCAGAAGCTCTTCAGCTTAATTAGAGCCCATTTGTTAATTTTTGCTTTTGTTACAGTTGCTTTTGGCATCTCCTGTCTTTGCTACTGTGAATAGTGCTGCAATGCACACACAGGCGCATGCCTCTCTATGATAGAATGATTTACATTCCTTTGGCTGTATACTCAGTAATGGGATTGCTGGGTCAAATGCTAGTTCTGATTTTAGGTCTTTGAGGAATTGTCACACTGTTTTCTACAATGGTTGAACGAATTTACACTCTCAACAACAGTGTACAAGCATTCCTTTTTCTCTGTAACCTTGCTAGCACCTGTTATTTTTTGACTTGTTAATCATAGCCATGCTGATTGGTGTGAGATGGCATTTCATGGTGGCTATAATTTGCATTTCTCTAATGATCAGTGATGTTGAGTTTTTTTTTTTTTTTCAAAGAGTGGGAGCTAAATGATGAGAACATGTGGACACATAGAGGGGAACAACAGACACTGGGTCCTATCGGAGGGTGGAAGGTGGGAGGAGGGAGAGGATCAGGGAAAATAACTAATGATTAACTAGGCTTCATACCTGGGTGATGAAATAATCTGTACAACAAACCCCCACAACACAAGTTTACCTATATAACAAACCTGCACATGTACCTCTGAAATTAAAAGTTACAAAACAAATACTCGTATTAATGAGAGTTGCATTATGACCCTCAATTCAATGAGAAGTACTTCTGTAGTCGTTCAAGCAAGCTAGCCCAGTGAAACTTTCACAGGAAAGGAGGAGCCGAATCCTGAACAGCTTACATCATTCTTTTCTGGTGGTCATTCAATGTCTAAATAAGTTACGTGGGTGACTAAATTAAGACAGGCTAAAGAGGAGAAACATTGGTTCAGCCCTTCTTTGTCTACATGTTTACTTGTTTAATTGTTCCTCCACCAGTCTGGAAGCCCCAGGAGGGCAGCAGCCCTGTGTTTTTTATTCACCACACAGCACCTGGCACAGAGTAGGTACAATAAGTATTCGTGGACTAAATGATGATCTGTGATTCTCAAACTGCTGCTCTGTGGGAGGAACGCTGTCAGCAACAAGAAGATTGTGATTCCACAGGTGTTTCGAGGACCTAAGATCCATGGAATGATTTTGACTTCTCTATTTGCTGTAGAAAAATTTATTGAGAGTAAAAGCATAGGTTCATATAGAGCATTGAGTCACCTGATATATCTTCCCCAAAGTTCTTATAAATTCTAACAAGACTGACACAGTTGATACTAATACAAATCTTTGTTACATGGTTATGGTCAACTGTGCTTTAAAAGCATTTCGTGGATCCATAATTTACTTATTGTTCACTTCTTGGTCAAGAACACAACTTGCACATACAAAAATCAATAGCACCGCTATACATTAACAATGAACTGTCTGAAAAAGAAATCATGAAAACTATCACATTTACAATAGCTATAAAAAAATACCTAGGAAAAAATTTAACCAAGGAAATAAAAGACTTGTACACTGAAAATTATAAAACATTGATGAAAGAAATTCAGCATATTCATGAATGGAAATAATTAATAGTTAAAATACCCATACTACTCTAAGCAATCCACAGATTCAACACAATGTTTATCAAAATTGTGATTTTTTTACATTAATAGAAAAAAATTCTAAAATTTGTATGGAACCACAAAAGACCCCAAATAGCCAAAGCAATCCTGAGCAAAAAAGAACAAAGCTGGAGGCATCACACTACTTGAATTCAGAATATGCTACAAAGCTATAGTAATCCAAACAACATAGTATTGGCATTTAAAAAAAGACATATAGGTTGGGCATGATGGCTCATGCCTGTAATCCCAGCACTTTGGGAATCCAAGGTGGGTGGATCGCTTGAGGTCAGGAGCTTGAGACCAGCCTGGCCAATATGGTGAAACACAGTTTCTGCTAAAACTACAAAAATTAGCCGGGTGTGGTGGCACATGCCTATAGTTTCAGCTACTCAAGAGGCTGAGGCAGGAGAATCATTTGATGGGAGGAGGGTGAGGAATAAAAGTCTACAAATTAGGTTCAGTGTATACTACTCAGGTGATGGGTGCACCAAAATCTCACAAACCACTAAGGAACTTACTCATGTAACCAAATACCACCTCCTCCTGGAATAGATAAATGAATTCAGCAAAGTTTCAGGATACAAAATTAGTGTGCACAAATCAGTAGCTGTGCTATACACCAACAGTGACCAAGCTGGGGATCAAATGAAGAACTCAACCCCTTTTATAACAGCTGCAAAAATAAAATGAAATATTTAGGAATATATCTAACTGAGGAGTTGAAAGACCTCTACAAGGAAAACTACAAAACTCTGGTGAAAGAAATCATAGACAAAAAAACAAATGGAAACACATCCCATGCTCACAGATGGGTAGAACCAATATTGTAAAAATGATCATACTGCCAAAAGCAATCTACAAATTCAATGCCATTCCCACAAATACCACCATCATTCTTCACAGAACTAGAAATCTGATCATGTTCAACAACACGGATGAATCTGGAGGACATTTCATTAAGTGAAATAAGCCAGGCACACACACACAAAAATACTGCATGATTTCACTTATATGTGGAATTTTAAAAAAGCTAAACTCACAGAAGTAGTGTAGAAAGGTGGTTACTAGGGGCTGGGAGTGGGAAGCGTTGGAGAGATGTTGGTCAAAGCATACAAAATTTCAGGGAGGAGGAATAAGTTCAAGAAATCTGTTGTACAACATGGTGACTGTACTTAATCACAATGTATTGTATTCTTGAAAATTGCTAAAAGAGTAGATTTTCAGTGTTCTCACTACCCAAAAATAAGTCTGTGAGGTTATGCATATGTCAATTAGCTCAATTTAGCCATTCCACAATGCATACATACTTCAAAATAACATGTTGTACATGCCAAATATATACATTCTTAATTTTTCAATGAAAATAAATATTTGTTTGCACACACGCACAAATGCGCGCGCGCGCGCACACACACACACACACACACACACACACACACAAAATAAGAAACACCACTCTGGCTGCTGTGGGAGAGCAGACCACAGAGTACTAAGAGTTGAGGCCAGGAGACCAGCTTTCTGTGGGAGAAGAGAATGACTTGGAGTGGGATGCTGGAAGCTGGCAGCAAAGATGGGAGCCGTAGATGGGCTGGGATATATTTTGGCTCTGGCACCACCAGGAGGTGCCTATGGATTATATATGGGAGATATGAGAAGTACAGGAAAAGGGGAAACCCTAGCGCCCTCTGCAGTACCACACTGCCTCTGATGGCCTTGGAGTTCACTTGAGCCTGTGTGCTGCTGCATGGCCTTCACACATGGTTCAACACTTCACTGGACTGGGAACTCATGCTCCACACAGACCCTTGGAAACTCTCAACCTGGGAGAAAGCACCTTCCCGGGATGTGTTGTATTTTATTTTTCTGCAACATCCACCCGGTGTTACTTCCAGTTCTCCTCTCTGGAGGTACAACAAGGAGAATCAATTCCTTTTCATGAGAACTTCCTCCAAAAACTTTGAGACTTCATCCTACTAGGGCTTTTTCCTGCTTCAAGAAATGAGTGTTTCTCTCAGGGGCTAGAGGAAGGATTTCCATACCCTTCCATACCCTGGTCTTTGCTGGTATTTCTGCTTCTTACACATTCTTTCTTAGTCTTCCTCTCTTCCCTCACACTCCCCGCTTTTGAGCATTCACTAAAAAGCCCCACATGTATACACATCCACTCACTCATGCATGCACATTGATCTCTAAAATGGCAGGATTGATACTGTCTTTTTTTACTCATCTCTGTCCCCCAGGCTCTGAGGTGTTTGGGAGTAACAACCAACTTCCCACATCATCCAACTATGGCATCATTTTTATGAGCTTCTTGGTTATTTTGCATTCAAAAACTTTAATAATTGTTTTTCTTATGAATGTATGTTATGTATGTGTCATAGATTTGAACGATACCAAAATTCATACAGTAAAATACAGTAAAAGAGGAAGGTCACCTCAAACATTTATAGTGCCACTTCCAGAGGTAAATAAAGAGTCTTCATGCTTTCCATTCAGTGACCTAAGATCTCTGGGTCACTGGGCTTGGAGATGATCTTGACAGTGGAGGAACCAGCATTAAACAGTTGGAATCTCATTGGGAGGAAGTGGGTCCTTTTCAGGTCTCCTGCACTTGCCTCTTAGGTCAAGATGTCTCAGTTTGGGGTTAGCCTTTACCACTGTCTAACAACCAAGGTGCTCCCTTTGGACAATGAGAGAGCATGATTCAGGTTCTGATCTACGCTAACCCAACTGGGACTTTTTGAAATGTAGAATGTGTCTTTCAGAGCACGTTCCCTACCTCCAGGAGCTCAGGACATGAGAAGTAAAGATATGAGAAGAAGTTTGACAATGCCAGGTGGCGCACACAAAATGCCAGATTATTGGGAAGATATTTTCTCATGCTCCATCAAAGGGGGCAGCTCGAGGTGAGTCCTGGACAGTGAATGTGGCTACGGAGGGAGAGGAAGGCTGCTGTAAGCAATTGAAAAGACCTGGAGAAGAGTAAGTTCTGTTATGAGGACACAAGTGAATAGAGAAGAAAGTCTGCAGAGAGGTGGATTGCCTGGAGTTGGTGTAACACCTGGAATGTCAAACTTGGAAGTCTGCTTTAGGTCACAGGCCTTGAAGACATCTGGAGGATTCTTCTCATGGCACCTGGAAATACAGGACAAAAGGCTAAAGAATTGATTCAAAGCCCAAAGAAGGTAAGAGAAAGAGGCAGGCTATTCTGAGCCTCCAGGTCCATGGAGAACAGCTGTAGAGATGAACCTAAGCCTCCTTGTAGGGCCAGGCATGTGTGTCTCTCTCCTTGTTCAGGGTGCATGCACGCAAGGCTGCGCCTGGTTCCTGCTGGCTTCTGCAGCCTCATCTCTCACGACTCACTTCCTCAACTTTCTTCTGCACTCACAATCCTCCCAGTGTCTAGTGCTTGCTGCTGTCTTTATGCCCTGCACATGCTAATCCTTCTCCCCTAATGCTGTCCTCGTTGTTACCACCTGCCCCTGCCTTCTTTCTGCCTACTCCTCTTTCACGACTTGGCCCAGCTACTGCCTTCATGACTTGATGATCTTACTCTGTGCCACTCTTTCCAGCAAGGGGCCTCTCCTAGGTGCCCTCATGGCCTCTTTGGTTACTTTATTGCACTGTGTTCTTATTACCTGCTTGTAAAGGTCCCCCCACTTGCATCATAAGCTCTTCAAGAGCAGGGACCTTATTTTATTCATGTTGACTCCCAATGCCTGGCCTAAGACCTGATATGGAGTAGGTATTCTATAATTTCTTAGTGAATGGATGATGTGGGTTAACTATTCACTTGTTTTCCAGTAGCTAAACTAAAGCAAAATGTTGTGTGTTATGAAGCCTTAGAAAGGATGTAAGGATGGTGAGACCCTAAAACCACGATTCTCAAGTGTTGAGCCATGGCAACTTGATGTGTTATGAATTACTCTCAAGAGGATCAGTGGATTTGGATCAACACTTGAAATACCTTTTTTGTTATAATAAATGATATATATCATTCTGGTAGCGTTGATCACAGGTGCATTGAACGAAGGAGGGCATTTGAAGTGAAGTAGATTTTCTTCTGACCTTTCTTCCGAGAAGAGTTAAGAGGCTTAGTGTACAATTGAGTCTGAGCCAGATGTGAATGTGAGTATATAAAAGAGTCCAGACAGGGCAGTAAACATTCCTGATCAGGGATATGCTGGTAAATGGCAATCAAGGGAATATCACACTAACTGGACGCTTTCATAGGCAGCATGAAAATTCTATTGTAATCTTGGGTGTTGTTGTGAGTCTTTTATTCTTTAAGTTCCTGCAAAAATTCTAGACAAAAACCCTTGCCCTAGAAAGAGTTCCTGAGTGACCAGCCTGCGTAGGTGGCAAGTCTTGGGGCAGAGACTCTGGGAGAGGTTATGGTCTTATTTGTTTCTTAAGCCTGATGCCATTTTTTCAAATCGATTATATGATAAAAAGCCAAAGACTGCCTTCCTCTTGTTTTTACAGAAGTGTCACCCTTTGGCAAGTTTTGTAAATGTGTCCTGTAATCCAGGTTATTTAATCATTTTCTGGCAGCAGTAGTTTTGCAGTCACGCTATTCATGGGTAAATGATTTTCAGAGTGGTAAGAGAAAGGGCGCTGACAATTGGCTCACCGTGTGAAAGCTTCTGTTTTTGTAACTCACCTAAAATTGCATCATAAGTTGGATTTCAATCATGATTTGGTGACTAGCTCCCTTTCACATATAGCCCTTCTATATTTTTATGAATTTTGTGCTTGCTTGATGTAGGGTCTGATCTACAATCTCCCATGATCATTGTGGTTTTATTAGTTTCTTCTTGGAACTATGTCAGGTTTTGCTCAGTGTGTTTCAAGTTTATTTTGGTAGATGCAACCAAATTTTGGTGCTATGTTTCTTTTATTCTTATGTAGCAGTCCTCTTTGTTAATAATTTTTACTGGCTCGACATGGTGGCTCATGCCTGTAATCCCGGCACTTTGGGAGGCTGAGGCAGGCAGATTGCCTGAGGTCAGGAGTTTGAGACTAGCCTGGCCAACATAGTGAAACCCCATCTCCAATAAAAATAAAAAAAATTAGTTGTATGTGGTGGCAGGTGCCTATAATCCCAGCTACTTGGGAGGCTGAGGCAGGAGAATCACTTAAGCCTGGGAGGTGGAGGTTGCAGTGAGTCAAGATTGTGCCATTGCACTCCAGCCTAGGTGACAGAGTGAGACTCTGTCTCAGAAAAAAAAAAAAAAGACTATAAATTATATATGACTTTACTGTAAATTAATATCACCATGCAAACTTTTGTTGAGCATTTGCATAGTACGTCTTTTCCCAATCTTTCTATGTCATTTTGTTTTAGGCATAACTTTTATAGACAGGACAGAAGCAACCTGATTTTAAAAAAACATATGGTTAGTCTCTTTTAAAAAGTTAGTTTAATCTATTTGTTTAGTGTGATTTCTTATATATTTCAATATTATTTCAAGCATCCTCAGCATTTTCTATTTACCATCCTTGTTGTTTACATTTCTTTCCCAGCCTGTCTTTGAGGTTTATTAATGCTCCCCTTTTTTCTCCTTTGCTGATGTGGAAGTTACAAACTGTGCGTTTCATACCTTTAATTCTTACCCTTAAAATTTAAAACATAACACTTAACTCTGACTTTTTCTAGAAAAACTTAAAGTTATTCAGTGTCTATACCAAATTAGTGTAATAGTTATTGGCATTTTGTGATGTGTTTATTATGTATAACCATGTCTTCAGGCAGCAATGTTATCATAGCTCACTATACTTACATGCAGGCTTATAAATACTTTATTGTGAGTGTCTTTTTTTTTTTTTTTTGAGAAACAATCTCACTTTGTCACTCAGGCTGAAGTGCAGTGGCTCAATCTCGGATTGCTGCAACCTCTGCCTACAGGGTTCAAGAGATTCTCCTGCCTCAGCTTCCTGAGTGTCTGGGATTACAGGTACCTGCCACCATGCCTGGCTAATTGTTGTGAGTGTCCATTGTTTTGAGTATACTGTTCTATGCATTTGAGTGGGTGTTGCCATGTTCTTGAAGATGCCACAGTTGGGCTTACTTAGCTGATTGGCTCAAGAGTAAACATGTGACCTAAATTAGCCCAATCAGAATCCTTCCCTAATTTTTTGAATAGGAACAGAAAAAGAGGGCTTGTCCTCTCTAGTCATGGATGCTGAGACATATGGGATGTCAGCACTATCAGCACAACTCCTCTAATTCACAGTGGAAGAGAATGAAGAAAAGAGCAAAAACTCTCCAAAAGACAAATTAAATGCCACTAGGCTCTTCAGGAGATGGGGCAGGAGAAAGTGCAAGAGACTCTCCAGAGGCTGTGCGAGTGAGCACAAAGTAATCATAACTTTTTAAGGAATACTGGAAGTGAGCATGCTCAAAGAATTAAAATGTTGATGATACATATAGATATGCCACTATCCGAAGACAGACAAAAGAAGATGAGCTGGAGTGGGGCTGAAGAAAAGTTTATAAAACCAGGAAAGGGGAAATGCTAAAACAGTTATTCTTTGAAGTCCATGAATGTGGTCCATGTAAAACGAGGTAAGGCAACATGAAGCATGTTCTGTGGCAGGAGATACAGTCTTAGAACATGTGAACCTGAGCGTGCTGCTGCTGACATATGATGTTCAAAATGAATTTGGAAAAAAATCCTGAATGATAGGCTTAATTTCATACTTTGCTTCCACCTGAATCTCTTTTGGTTCTCTGATGTGTGTGTGCATACACACGCGTGCACATGTGCTTACTTAGGGGAGAGGCTACAGCTTAGCCAGGTGAGAGGTGAGGGAGCATGACCATGGGCCAGTCCAGCCCAGTCCTGCTTCTGCAGGTCTCAGAGGAAGACAGAGGGGACCTTGCCCCAGCGGTGCCAGGACAAGGGGAGATGAGTGTTTTCCTTTCCTCATTTTGGGCAGTGTTAACAACGTTTATCTCGTAGCTTTTGTGCACTGTTTTCCATAAAAAAGGATGACTAAGAGTTGTGGAAGCTCACACTGTAAATGTTTGAAAACATGTCGGTTTACCATCTGGGGGTGGTTCAAGAGGTATTTTAACTGGGAGACTGAGAGGCGGATAAGTTGGCTTCTTGGCAAGTCCCTTCTTGTCAAGAGATCTCCAGATATTACAGATACGTGATCTGTGATGAAGGCAGCTGTGGCCGGCAAGCCCCGGCCAGATGCCCTAATGGAGAGCATCTGAATGCACACCCTGCAGCTTTAGGTGTTATTTCAGAGCTCATGGTGACAGATGGCTGCAACATTCTGGATGCCTCCAACATTCTGGATGCCTCCCGGAAGCAAAGAGTAACTGTGGGAGCAGCACAGGAAGGCTGTGAAAGAGGTCCTGAGGTAGGATACCTGTTCCAGGTGCATGCAAATGGGAAAGTAGTTAAGACGGAGACAGGCAGGGGCCAGCCTAGCAGGCAGATCACAGGCCTGGCAGCCATGCCAGGGACAAGATGCCCACAGCTCATCAGCAATACCCAGTCTGAATTCTGAGACCAGGCTGCCAGTGTGGAGTGAGCTGGCGAGAGGGTAAGCAAGAAGGCTCTGAAAGAAAGCCAGGCCAAGAGAAGGGGTATCTTCTTTGGCTCCAGAAGTGTATGCCAGAAAGAAAGAGGAGACTGAACAGGAAGAGCGTGAGAAAAGAGTAAGGCCTCACAGAGAGGAGCGATAAGCTGGGGGCACTGACTGCATGAGGTGGCAGAGCAGAGGGTGGCCGAGGGGGGCTGGGTGGCTTGCGTTGGCAGCATGAACAGGAAGCTGCCCCTGAGTTCTCAGCCACCCCAGCCACACAGAGAACTGGGATAATCCACCCCTTGTACCAGGTTTCCAGGGTGTGGTGGGGGCCGCTGTGGATACTCATTAATAGGCAGACAGGTAGCTCAGTCCTTCTTCTGGAACAGTCATCTGGAGATGGCCCCATGCACAGTGTAGAAGCTGCGTGAGATGGCCTTTTCCCCATGGTGGCCTCCTGTTACTTCCCCGTTCCCTTCCCATCCATGCACCCCTCCAGCTGAACTGTGTTGATGCAAGGGAGGAGAAACTGGGGCCCCACAATGGGCTTCTGCCTTGGAATGACAAGCAACTCCTTGCCGTGGCCTGCAGTGGTCCCTTCCCTGGGAGACCTTTCCTGGGGCTGAGTGATGTTGTGAGGGACAGAAAGCGTTGCAGCCATTTGTTTGAATTTGGGGAGCATGGTCTGCCTTCTCTGAGCTCTGTCTTCTCATGTCTGAAACGAGGAAATGAAGAAAGACTGGGCTTGAATGTTTGCTGATGTCCTTGCTAGTTCTCAGATCCTGTGACTTCAGGAACCCTTCAGCTCCCAGTGTGGCAGTTTCCAAGCAGAGAAGCAAAGGGGTCTTGAATGTGCATGAAGGAATGGAGCCTTCCTCCTTCCTGTGGGTTTAAGGCTGGGTACTTCTGCTGTCTGGTTTTAGAGACAGGGTCTCGCTCTGCCACCCAGGCTGGAGCGCAGTGGTACGATCTCATTGTAACCTGGAACTCCTGGGCTCAAGTGATCCTCCCATTTCAGCCTCTTGAATAGCTAAGACTGCAGGTACATGCCACCATGCCCAGTTAATTTTTAAGTTTCTTTTTAGAGGCAGAGTCTCAGTGTGGTGGCCAGGCTGGCCTTGAACTCATGCCTCAGGCCTCCCAAAGTGCTGGGATTACAGGTGTGAGCCACCACACCCAGCCTCTCTTGTTAGAAGGCCAACCTATCTGCCATTTTTATTTCTGTTTTCTCAGCTTAAATGGAAAGAAAATGTCCCATAAAAATAGAGTTTCATCCACAGAATGCTACCTATTCAGGGACAGTTTTGTTATGCGAAGAAGAATATAATAAAGAACCTTTCTAGGGGTGACATGTGACCCATAAATCCTTGGGGTTAGGTGGGTGCCTGTTTATGATAGGAAGTTATTTATTTCATTATTTTGTGCCTTATCTGAAAGTTGTATTTGTCCTTTAGAAATTCGCTCGTATGGTTGATACATTGAATAAACACAATCCGTGGTATAATCAAAACGCAGATTTACTTTTTGTCTTGGTACCTTAAAAATTTAGTCAATGGTAGTATCTTTCCTTGCTTCAGGAAGAAAACTTGCGTGGGTCCTTCTTCAGTAACAGAGTGCTACGGTTACTTTAAATCACAGACCAGAGTTCTGGGGCTGGCTACCTGGGGACCAGCAAAGGCTTGGACACTAAACCCAGATGCTTGGACACTAGAGTCACCTGCTGCTTCAGCCAGCTGGCCTAGGCAGGAAGCATGTCACACAAGACCTGCTTCTATAAGGCTGCAGTGATGGGCGGAGTGGGGAGGACCAGGATTCATTACAGCACCAGAGAACCACGGGGACAGTGGGGGTAGGGGCTGAGGCACATGAGACCACACATGGGATCCTGGCATGATCCTAGGAGGCAGGAGGACCCCTGAGAATGATGGCTATGGGCCTTTTAATCAACACTGGGGAATGGGAGGCTTGTGACATGGTTTGATTGGATCAAGGAAAATTAATGTGGAACGTCTTCCATCTAAATATCTCCACTGCATGTGATAAAAATACGAACATAGCATCCTTCTTAAACACATTTGTTTGGAAGGGTTATTTTATAAAAAATGTAAAGTGAAAGCTTCCCTTGATGTATTTTGCCCTTTTAAATAAAATGAAACATATTAACCTTAAAAAAACAATGGAGCTGGGAGTGGTGGCTCTTGCTCCGGGAGGCTGAGGTGAGAAGATTGCTTGAGCTCAGGGGTTCAAGACCAGCCTGGGCAACATAGTGAGATCCTTACCTCTTAAAAAAACAATTAAACTTTTTCTTTCATTATTTCATTGTAAAATTTAAAATGATCTGGGAATTAAATTTCTATCACTTGTTGCAGCAATTTTTTGAAGAGACCATTTTAAGTCCAAGTATGAGTCAAATTAGACTTCACTTTAAACTCATGCTACCTACTTTCTTCTCAAGAAATTAGACTTTTTCTTTTTTAGACAGGGTCTCACTTTGTTACTGAGACTGGAGTGCGATGGTGTGATCTTGGCTCTTTGCAGCCTTGACCTCCTAGGCTCAAGCGATCTCTTGCTTCAGCTCCCCTGGCAAGTAGCTGGGGACTACAGGTGTGCTCCACCACGCCTGGCTAATTTTTCTGTAGAGATAGGGTTTTGTCATGTAGTCCAGGCTGGTCTTGAACTCCTGGGCTCAAGTAATTCACTTGCCTCAGCCTCCCAAAGGGCTGGGATTACAGGTGTGAGCCACTGTGCCTGGCCTAGAATTTTCTAAAGTGGTTTGTGGTCAGACACTTGTAAGATCTGAGGACATGTTTTCCAGAAATGTGAAGGATTGCTTTCACAGCATCCCGTGGGGCCCAGAGGAAGCCCTACACGGCTCTGGGAAGTCTCGTGCAATCCCGCAAGTCCATGCAGGGCTGGCTTTTGCAGAGCCACCTGGCACGAGCTGCCTCCTGATACAGCATGTCAGACAGTCCGGGCTCTCTTAGTGGCTTTATTTTTACCTTTAAATTTGAAAAACAATGTATATAAGTAATAATTCAAAAGAACCAGTGGTTTTCTATTTCTGAAAAAGTGATCCTTAACAAATGAAGATGTGAACTTATGAATGTCTAGACACTGCCAGGTACTGTCTCAGAAATCCTTCACTATCATCCATCTAACTCTTATCTGTTCTCCAGATTCAAGCTTATAGAGTTTTTTTTATTTCACCTAAGTCTTTTTTCTTAAACTCAAGTGTCTTCTGAGGTCTGTAGTACACATCTCTAGGGCCAGTTCTGATTCACAGGTCTGGAAGTGGCTTAGTGGTTTTCATCGGTTATTTTCGATGCACCAGTGACTTTTCTCCCCAGCTGGATTATAAATTCCTCAGGCAGGGATTGTAGCTTTCTGGACCCCTGGCACAGGCTATTTGGTGTGGTTGTGCTCAAGAAATATGTGTGCATCTCCATGCATCTCAATACAGACAGATTGCCATTTCTTGTTCTATCTTCTGTCTTTATAAAATTCATCTCTTATCACTACCCTCCTCAAGAACCTGCCAGAGCTCCCCATTTCCCACTGAATTAAATACAGAGGCCTCTGTGAGCTCTTTGAAATCACCGCCTTGCAGCCCAAACTTCCTTTCTTCTGTTCCCAAATAAATATGAGACTGCATCAGTCTGAATCTCCATCTGGGTTTGCAGCCAGGTGGACATGCTCAGCTTCTGTAGCTCTCAGTTCTCACACAGCTGACCATGCATCACAATCACCACAATTAAAACCATCTGGGAAGCTTGGAAAAAATCTCTAGGCCTTATATCAACCTTAGCATATGAGAAGCGATGGGGTGTGAGGCCCTGGCATGAATATTTTAAATCAACACACCTGATGATGCTTGTATATCGCCCAGCCCAACTCATGGCCCCGAATTTGGAATCAGTCCTGAGTAACCTCGTCAGTCTGCTACTGCATTTAGCAATATAGAAACATAAAACTGACTTTTTTTTTTTTTTTTTTTTTGAGACAGAGTCTTTCTCTGTCACCCAGGCTGGAGTGCAGTGGCATGATCTCGGCTCACTGCAACCTCTGTCTCCCTAATTCAGCCATTCTCCTGCCTCAGCCTCCTGAGTAATGGGTTCCTACTCTGTACGTTTCTATGGTTCAATTAAGACACTTTCCGGAAGGTCCTGGAACTTACCTCCTGTGTCCTCAGGAAGGACCTCGTAACCTTTGGGCCATAAAGCAATGGGAAGAAAGAGGTTTCTAGTCTAACCAGGAAGCCAATGCAGAAAAATCTGGCTCTCTTTACCTCTTCCTATCTTATCTCTACTTACCTACTAGCTTTCTTAACAGCTGCTGCTAGAAAGACAGTGCCTTATCAAGGAGTTGCAAGGTGATAAACCACTGGAAACCCATAAAGAGACAGCAGGTGAGACCAGAGACCTTTAACTAGCGGGTGGGGGAAGGTCTATAACCTTTCCCGTCTCAATTTCCTCCTCAAAAAATAAGAGACATTGATTAGGGGGCCTCTAAATTCTTTTCTTATATTGGGAAAAAATATCAAAAGATGGCCCTTCTAATAAATCCGTTTTGCTAATTCTAATATGCATCTTCTATGCCATTTTTAATGCAAAATTGAGAATTTTCTCGCAATTGAATGTACTTTGAATGTGCCGTTTCTCCCTTGTTCCTCTCTCATTGTGGTCATTCATCTAACATGTTTTAGATATAATCCATGATGCACTATAATCAAGGACACTTGCAGTATTTTATGTAGGGGACACAGCCTTTCCCTCCCTGTTGAGGGTTTAGCTTTTTTCTCTTCTCTTTGCTGTCTGAGGAGAGAGGAGAAGAAAGCCCCACAGGAGAATTCTTGAGAGATTAGCAATTTGAGGAGAACAATTACCCTCCCAGGTGATTTGTTAGCCCAGGTGAGGCTTGAGAACATCACCTGGGGCTGCTGGGAGAGAGAAGGAGGGAGAGGAGACGGGGACAGGACCCAGATATGGGCTTCCTGGGTCTCACTGGGAGAGAGCTCTGTTGGCCTAGAAAAGAGAAAGGCCCCTGGGAATCTTGGATGCTAGAAAACAGACAAGAAATTTTAATGAAGTCAAAGGTGATATTTCTGGCAGCTGGAAATTGAAATGAGCAGCTTCCAGCTTGGGGCAGCATCCTAAGTGTTACCCAGAAAAGCAGAGCTGCTCTGTAGGAGCTGAGATTGTGGGAAAGAGGAAGGCCCGGGAGAAGAGCTCATCCCTTCTCCCCCTTTTCGTCACTCCCAGCATCTCCGAGAGGTGGAAACATGATTTGAAGGCCACAGCCCTTCTCCCAGGTAAGGCTTCCATGAGGCCATGTGGGAAACCATGAGACCATGTTTCCAGGTCCTGGCAACAGAAGCAATGCCTAAGAATAGCAAATGGGTTATATCTTACAAACACTGGTCTTGTTTCCTTGTTTGCTTTGGCTGCTAGGCGCCTTAGAGCCACAACTCAAGTTGATTCTCTTGGTCAACTTGTCCCTCTAGTGGAAGGCCTCATGGTATTCCTCAATTTTATGTTCTCAATTTACCCTGCCTTTTTTTCCCTTGTCTACTATTATTTTTCCATTCATGTGGTCTTCCTAACCACTTCGTTCTTTGCTGTCGCATTGTATAAGGTTGTGAAAATTGCATCAAATTCTTTGGAGCAAGGCAAACACACTGCCCAAGCTGCCACAGTCTTGGAGGGGTGCAGCTGCTGCATTCCACCTCGGCAACGAGTGGTGGCTCCTTTCATGGGGCTGACACTTCCCCTTCCTGGAACTGCTGGGACCAGCTCTTTGCTGTGCTGGACCTCGTGGTTCCCCTGCGCTGACCCCTCAGCCCCATCAAAACCACCAGCAAGGTGGCCTTGAATGCCATGAAAAAACGTGTTTGTTCAATTACATCCACTGCAATGGGTGTTGGTTATCCATCTGCTGTGAGTTACTGCCAGATGCATGGGCACACACATACACTCACGCACACACGCAGGAGCTCCCACACAACATGTGCCCCCTGCACCAGACATGCAACCACATGTGCACACATGCATGGATGCACCCCCACAAACATGTGCCCCAGATGTGCACACACACACCCATGCTCACACATGAGCACACCCATGCACCCATACCTATGTGCACACCTGCCCAACCTTGAGCACTTTCACACACACACACACACATGCACACACACACACACACACATGCACACACACACACACACACAGGCACTGGCTCCTGGGCCTGATGCTATGACGAGGAAGAAGGAAATATAGATGGAATCTGTCCCTCTCAAGGAACTAGCTGAGTGCCAGTGATAGCTTCATGGAGGCCATCCATTGTGGTTTCCCTCCTCACTGGTCAGGCATAAGGGATCCCATTGTGGCCATGCCACCCTTTAGCTTTGGCGACACCAGTGGCACTTTTGTCCTTTGGTTTGGCTGAGTGTTGTGGGCTTGTCATCGCCCTGTATGTGTTTAAAACTCTTCCTTTGTTCCAGTTTCCTTGGAGTTAGAGTATTTGTTGTGGTTTTCAACACTACCTGCCAAGCTCTCAACCACGGCTGACTTAGTAGTTGTTGATGAGGTGAGCAGTGGATTTGGGCCTCTGTCTTAAACTCTATGTGAACCAGCTCTCTGGGACAGAGCGACTGGCCAGGGCTTCAGGGCCCCCAGAGCCACACCTGCCACTAAGCTCACTTTGGGATGACAGTAGGCTCTTCAACCAACATGGGCAACAGATCCTTCCCCTACCTACTTTTTTTTTTTTTTTTTTTAATAGAGACGGGGTCTTGCTATGTTGCCCAGGCTGGAGTGCAGTGGCTATTCACAGGCGCAATCCCACTACTGATCAGCACGGGAGTTTTGACCTGCTCCGTTTCTGACCTGGGCGGGTTCACCCCTCCTTAGGCAACCTGGTGGTCCCCGGCTCCCGGGAGGTCACCATATTGATGCCGAACTTAGTGCGGACACCCGATTGGCATAGCGCACTACAGCCCAGAACTCCTGGGCTCAAGTGATACTCCCACCTCAGCCTCCTGAGTAGCTGGGACTACAGGCACGTGCTACCGCGCCTGGCCCATCTCCTTTGTTAAGGCTTTCCTTCAGGGTGATGGATGGTGTCCTCTGGGCTGCTCAGCTTGGCCCACTTTGTTTGCAGTCCAGAGCCACGATCACCATCCTCAGTGTAGGAATAATAGGCTGGCAGAGACAACATCTCCATGACTGGAGCGTGGGTGGCTTGGGCTGCTGCCCTGCCCAGAGGCCCTACAAGGGCGCTGCTGGGCTCCTGTGTGTCTTCCCTCCAATCCTGAGGCACAGTGAGGCGTGAAGGTGCAGCACTGTTTGTCACCAGCGCCCTCTGCCTCCTGTTGCTCACTCTGCCTTCCTCTTCTGCCCCGGCGTGGTTTCACTGACTTGAAAGGCCCATGCTTCTGGCTGAAGGTGAGAAAAGGAGGTGGGTAGAGCATGCCAGACCAGGAGAGAAGGCAGGTTGACTGGGCTGTCAGTCAGAGGGCAGGAGGACCGTGAGAAGGGGCCAGAAGTGCACAGGGACTGACTTCATGGGAGGTGACCACATAGTAGCCCAACCCAACCTCCTGGCTTGGCTAAGGGAAAGGGGCTGAAGCAATCGCTGCCCCGGGATAAGAAGCAGGACCGGGACCGTGGGCCTAGGTGGAGGCTCCGCTGTGAAGCTTGGTCTTCATGTGGAGCATGCTGGGGTTGCCACTAAAGGGTTTATTTCACAGGAAAACATTGGATTTGTCTTGTGATTTTTAGGGATCTCTCCAGCTGCCGTGCCCAGGGGCCTTGTCTTTATTCCCCTTTGACTCCTTAGACCCAATGGCTACACCCTGACCATAGCAACTTCCAGGAGTGTGGCTTGATGTGCCAGTCGCCACTCGGCTCAGGGCCCAGCCCTCCCTGCCCTGATGGTGGCCACACAGCTGGTGATGGAGCCACATCCCAATTCCCTGGTACCTCTTACCACCATTTCCTAGCCCCGATATCACATCCATGACGTTCTGTTTGCCCGCCTTCCAGACCCCTGGAACCACCTGGCACTGTTTTCTTCACCCTAACCCATGGGGCTGAGTGCGGCTGCAAAAGATCCCAGAGTAGAGCGGGCATGGGCCCCTTTTATTTGTGGCCAGCCCAGGCTCCTGCTGGGCTCGTGTTAGTCCTTTTATGTATCTTAGGTGAGGGCCCTGTCCTTCTCTCTCCAGGGCTAAATGCCCGGTGTGCAGGTTAAGATTCATTTAGGTGGAGATGACCTGTGAGTAGTTGGAGGATGGATAGGAAGCAGGCACTGGGTGGAGGGGGCTGGGGTTGGTAGGAGTAGCTGGAGCCCACGGGAGGGCGCAGGGATGGAGAGTGGGGCTGCAGCAGAGCCTGGAATGCACTCACTATTCCCAGAGCCCACCTCTCCCCCTGCGTTCTCTGTCTTATGTGGTGGCATCCATGCCTGGTGGCAATGACTCCAATCAGACCTGGGGGTCATTCTGGGCTCCTTGGCCTCCTTTGTCCCCTTCCCCTGACATCCATTCAGTCCCAGCTCATGTTTCTGACTGTAGTTCTTATCATCTCTGAACTCTCTTCCTTCCCCACGGCTGCTGGCTCTGCTTCATCCCTGGAGTGCGGGGGCCATGACTTACTCCCCTCCGTGTGCCTGGAGGTGGAGCCGGCCTAGCAAACAGACCGGTGTTCCTTATGCAGATGTTCTCAGTGTTGTGTAAGCCTCAGAATCCCCTGGAAGGCTGGTTAAAACACAGATTGCTGGAGCCCACTCTGCAGCCTCAGATTTTGCAGTTCTAGCAAGTTCTTAGGTGATGCTGATGCTGGTGGTCTGGGGCCTGCTCTTTGAGAAGCAGTGGTCTCGTGCATGGACTAACTGGCTGCAACTATGCTGATACTTGAGGTATGATCTAGTCCATTCAGAGGGAAGTGGTTCAGGGGTTCATGCAACAATTAAAATGCTCTTAGATCCATCTGCTTTTTTTCCCCCCAGGAGAAGGTCTCTCTCTGTTGCCCAGGCTGGAGTGCAATGGTACGATTTTGGCTCGCTGCGATCTCCGCCTCCCGGGTTCAAGTGATTCTCCTGCCTCAGCCTCCCAAGTAGCTGGGATTACAGGCTACCACCACTACGTCTGACTAATTTTTGTGTTTTTAGTAGAGACTAGGTTTCACCATGTTGGCCAGGCACTGGTCTCGAACTCCTGGCCTCAGGTGATCTGCCTGCCTCAGCTTCCCAAAATGCTAGGATTACAGGCCTGAGCCACCGCACCTGGCCCAATCCATCTGCTTTTCATGACATCCTTATTCTACTGGACTTCCAGGCAATTCCAGTCAACTGTAACCCTGCAACTGTTTTCACACAACTCAGTAAAACCCACCCCGCTGTCCCCGCTGTCCCCACTGTCCCCACTGTTCAGGAACTGCACAGTTGTTTGCTAGGTTTGAGGTCCACTTGCTCATGTCTGCCTGGTGACTCATTTCAGTCTTTCCAGATTGGCCTGCACAGTGGTGGTATCTCTGGCTTCCTATTCATCCCTCCCTCTATGTTCTTTCCAAGTCATGGGTAAAAGTGTTGAAGGGGAACATGCTTTAGGTAGACATTGACCACCCTCAGCCCCCTTTGAACCACGAGACTTCCTCTAAAGGCACTGAGCCCCAGTCTCTTAATTCAACAAAAAGACCAACAAATGCCCCCTTTCTAAAGCAACTTGAATTGAACACGAATAATTATGAAATGAACTGAATTGGCTGCAGCCTAAGCTCATGGGTGCCCTGGCTTGGAGGTGGCCTTTTTAAGAGTCTCCCATGTCTCTTACATACCAGAGCTTCATGTCTGGGATTTGGGGGTGGGGGTGGGGGAGGAAGGACAGTCGTGCTGACAAGCATTTAGATGTGCCCAGCACAGTTCTTTATGCAGGAAGGATGATGACCAGGTTTTATTATCTTGATAAGAGTTGTTTTTGAATACCATCCAGTTTCCTCATCCTCATTCTTTGCTACCCAAGCAAACTCTTGATATATAATTTTGTCCCTCAAGCAGACTAATTCTGGAGCCAAAGTATACACCCTATTGGAAATGGATGAATTGGACCCCTGGTTTACCAATTAGTGTTTGGTGAGTACAATTCATGTGCCTGGGTTTCCTGGAACCTGATCACCCGGGGCTGAACCAACTCTGAAAGGCTAAGGCTCAGTGATGCTGCCCCGCCAGAAACGGCTGCCTCTGGCTCGTGCTTTGTTTACTTTGTCCTTGAACCTGTAACCAGGGTTTCTCTGCTCAGTTACAATAACCCCCCTGGAGAGTCAGCACACCAACCTCACGTGGCTTAACAGAAGAGAGTTGCAAAATAACTTCAGGAGGATGCTGATTGTTGGTGAAGCTGAATGGGTCTTGGGATTTGGAGTGGGTGGGGAGAAAGAGAAATGAGGGTAGCACAGAGGTCCTGGGGGTGGGGGTCACAACTTCAATCTCCTTTTATTTCCCCCTTGGCTGTAAGCCTTCCATGAACTGCTAGTTGCCTTTGTGATTCTCACCAGGTCAGTGTAGGTCTAGTGTTGCTGTTAAAAACATTCTCCCTTCACTCTTTCGGGGATAGGCCACTTACCACATTTTGTAGGGCTTGTGTCAAAAACTCTGCACTCTTCCTGATGACCTCAGAGCCAGTTTTCCTTCTCCACACATTCCTGTAAATGGTTCTGAATAGCAAGATGTCCTTTGTTTGAGGCGACTCAAACCCACCATTTGAATGAAAACAGTCTTTTGATGGGAAAGGGAAAGATTCAGCATCTTTTGGAAAAATACCAGGCTATGGGGTCAGACTTCGATTTAAACTCTGGCTCTGCCAGTGTCTGGGTGTGTGACTTTGAGGAAGGTACTTAACCTCTCTGAGCCTCAGATTTCTCATACCAGGAGCAGTTAGTGAATTAATGTGATGACCTATCCAAAGTCCTCTTCCCTACTACAGCTACTCTCTATGCCATCACCTTCATTTCATCCATAATTCTTACCACAATCTGAAACCCTTCTCCCTACTGATTGATTTCTTGTCTGTTTTCTGTGTTGCCTCCCTGTGAGGACAGGGAGCATGTCCATCTGGCATCAGGCTGCAGCCCCACTCCCTAGAACAGTGTCTGGTACATTACAGGCATCAGCGTGTATTTGCTGAATGAACAGATGAATGAACAGTATTATCCTTCGGCAAATGCAGAACTCACTTGAACCACCTGTGCAAAGGGGCCTGGTCCTCCTCTTCCAGATCTGCCCATGCTCACCTTTTCAATTCAGTCTGCAGATATATCTATATTTTTCTTTTTGAGATGGAGTCTCCCTCTGTTGCCCAGGCTGGAGTGCAGTGGTATGATCTCAGCTCACTGCAACCCTTGCCTCTCGGGTTCAAGAGTCTTCTGCCTCAGCTTCGTGAGTAGCTGGGGCTACAGGCATGTGCCACCATGCCCAGCTAATTTTTAGTATTTTTAGTAGAGACAGGATTTGCCATGTTGGCCAGGCGTGTCTCAAACTCCTGACCTCTAGTGATCTGCCCACCTTGGCCTCCCAAAGTGCTGGGATTATAGGCATGAGCCACTGCGCCCGGCCTAGCTGCAGATATTTCTTGAGCACCTCCTACTTGTGTGAAGCATTGTTCTAGGTTCTGAATATACAACAATGGATGAAACAGACAAAAATCCCACCTTGTACAGCTTGCATTTTAGTGGGAGCAGACAGGCAAAAGAATATAGAAGGAGGCTGGATGGTGAGGAGTGCTGTGGGGAGAGGAGGGGAGGGTTAGGGAGTGCTGGGGAGGGCCAGTCAGTAGGGCTACATGGAGGAGATGCATGTTAGAAAAACTCTGGATGAGGGAAAGTGTCTCCAGCCATTTGGGGGGAAAGTCTTCAGACAGAGGGAGAAGCAAGTGCAAAGGCCCTGGGGCTGGATGATGGTTAGAGTGGGAGACGGGGAGAGAGAGGCAGGGGTATTTCATGCGGGGCCTTATAAACCATGGGAGTGCTTTCAGCCTTACTCTGGGCAAGATGGGAGGCATGCAATGGGATTTCTGTGTGCCAGGGGTCCCTAGAGGGCTGTGTTTGTTGCTGGAAGATTCCACAGTTAGATGGTATCCTGATGAACGTGGAGCTCATCTGTCCTTCAGGTGGGAGGCGGTGTCTGCTGTGAGTGCTGTCCTGGATGTGATCTCAGTTCTGTGTGTCATTTCCTCTCTCTGGACCTCATTGTCCCCAGCTGGAGGCTGAATGGTGAAGGAGAACTGGCTCATCACCGGCCCCGCTGAACCACAAGGCTTCTTTCCAGGGACCCGTGGACAGCAGGGGTGAGCTGCTCATAACACTCACCTCCAAAACCAATGTCTACCGAGCGCCTGCTCTTTCTGCCTGGGGCACTGGGATTACAGAGGTGAAGCAGGAGACAACAGGACTCTGGTCCTCAAAGCACAGCAGGGAGGGGTGGGGCGGTGGAGGTGACCAGGAGTGAGTGAAGGAGGTTGGGAAGGAGTGCCCTTATAACCTGTTTGGGAAGACTAGCTCTCTGAGCAACAAAAATGAGCAACATTGTAAATATCAGACATTTGATGTCAAAAGACTGTTACAACAGTAACAATGACCGACAATTATGGCGTGCTACTCAGTGAGGGTAAAATTAGAGTTTGGGGTCAGACTGACGCCCGAAGCGGAGCCCTGGTCACACAGATTACAGGATGCAGAGGCTGGAAGCCAAAGAGCAACTGCCCAAAGGTGCTACAGCCCTGACCCTTCCTGCAAGGCTCCCATTCTTCTCTCCCCCTCGTCTGTCTGTCAGGTCACAGGGCTCCTGGCTCAGAAATCAGAGACCTGTCAGGGTCTTCCTTGGCTTCCCAGGGCACTGGTCTGTGAGTAGAAATTATCTTTTGAAGGAGAACAGTGGGCTATTCTAGGGAGCCTACCTGGGACCCCAGCTCAGCTTCAGGCAGGGGTGTATGCCTGGTAGCCCCAGGAGCCCTGCTGGCCCTCTCAATGCCCTGTCTAATGAAGGGAGGACTTGGCCTCCCACAGGGAATCCTCAGCTCTGCCAGCAGGTAGCCCTAGGGGAGGGGCCTGGAAGGGAAAACCCTCACCACAGTCAACACCATTCCACTGGACTGTTTTATGTTTTGGGGCTTCCCCATGAATTCCAATTTAGGAAAAGATTCTGTAGCTTTAAAAAAATGCCACATATGGCCAGGTGTGGTGGCTCATATCTGTAATCCCAGCACTTTGGGAGGCTGAGGCAGGCGGATCATGAGGTCAAGAAATAGAGACCATCCTGGCTAACATGGTGAAACCCTGTCTCTAGTAAAAATATAAAAATTAGCTGCGCATGGTGGTGCACACCTGTAGTTCCAGCTACTTGGGAGGCTGAGGCAGGGGAATCGCTTGAACCTGGGAGGTGGAGTTTGCAGTGAGCCAAGATAGTGCCACTGCACTCCAGCCTGGTGACAGAGTCTCACTCTGTCAAAAAAAAAAAAAAAAAAAAAAAAGTCATATATGACCCCCGTAGGGGGCTCTTCCCCATGAAGACCAGGCCTCCGGTGCCGGGATTTAGGAGCTCAGTCCCACCTCCTGGAGTGTGCTGTGGGGTGCCGCTGGCTTGAAATTGCCTGGGGAAGGTGCTTTGCAAATGGAGCCTGGGTGCCAATTCTCCAAGCTTTAATGGGCTTCTCTTGCTTTCTGTTGCTCTTCGTGGCAGTTTTGTGGTGGATAAAATGGAACTTTGTGGTTGTGGTCTTCCACCCCGTGCTGTTTAAGCAGATGCTTCTAGCCAGTAGGTGGGGGAAGATGAGGGTCCTCTGGGAGGGGCTGCTGCTGGAGGAGGTTGTCCCTCTAAACCCTCCTCTTCATCCAAGAAAGACCTCGCTAAATGGTGTCTTATGAGACACAAAATGGCCTTGGGACAAGATGGGGCACCTGACAGTGAAGCCTGAGGACTGACACGGTGTTGGCAGGTAGCCCTCAGCCCCATTGTCTTCTGCCCACACTCCCAGGACCGCCACATCCGTCTGACGTCACCGATTTCCCGCCTGGGATGCCCTCTTGGGCTGGCTTTGAAATGACAGCTAGGCTTCTCCACTTCCTTCTTCCTGGTATCTCCTGAACAGAAAGCTCACAAGCCCTTGTTGTTTCAGGACCTTCGCTGCTAAGCACTGTGGACAAAGGGTGCGGTCACCAAACAACAAAAACAGGGAGGTTGCGCAGTTCCAAAAATCACACACAGTTCTCAAGAAGGATGTTCCTGCACAGCTGGGGTAATCTCTCCTGTCCCTCATCCAGTCTTCTGACTCTGAGAGACAGCCTCTGCCATCCGATTTAGATGCTTTTCTTTATGTTCTCATAGCAGCTTGTACTAATACTTGCTACCCCCTGTTGAAATTGTCACCAGGCAGTCTGCTCTTGTCTAGGAAGGACACTTTTCCCCCTTCTTGTTCACAGTTATTTAGTATTCTTACCATCATTTTTCCCTGCTGTGCTCACAGCAGACCGTGCTAATTGGTTGACACCCCGAGGATCCGAGACCCAGCTTCATAATTATTCTCAGCCCAACACCCCAGGAAGCAAGGGATCATAATCCCTTTCTAAGAGGAACTCAGCATGTGTCTGGTCTTGGGCATTCCCTGGTAGATGAGTAACCCTGTTCTCTCGTCACCCAGGGCTTATCAGCTGCTGAGCTGACAGTGGGAGGATGAAACACAGTGAGCCTATTCTGTGTGCCTGTTCTCCTCAAGGGGAGAAGAGGCGCCTGGAAGCAGTAAGAAGAGTTATAGGATTAAAAAGGAAATCGAAGACTGAATGTAACTTTCATCTGGATGAAGCCAAAGGCAGACTTCCAGCCCTAAATTCTGATTGGTGGCTGACACAGGACGTGGGTTCATGGTACCCTTCTAGAATACAGCACAGATGGCTGACGAATAGTGCATGGCAAAGAAGCCAAGTGTCATTTGATGGCCTCAGCCTCCCAGCTGAGGAACAGGGCACAGCTCATCCAGGTTAGGAAAACAGACAAGTCCTGGAAAGCTGTCTGCTTTTAACCAGGAGTTACTGGCCATCAGGAGTGTCTTGGTTCAAAAATCAATGTCAGGCAACCTTCTTAGTAGAGTGGTGAGGGTAGGGAGTGGATTATCAGAGTCTGGTGATGACTTCTGAGGGTTACAAAGAGTGAAGTGGTATTTACCTAGTAAACCCCGGGGGGGGGATTGTGTGCAAGGTAGGTGGGGGTTAGGGGCAGGTTTTGTGGGTTTGCCAAGCTCCAAGCATCATACAATGTGCATGTCAAGGACAAGAAATCAAAGCTGTGTGAAATGGTTGGAGGTGGTTCCGTTTGAGATCATGTATTTCTCAGCTCCTGTTGTGGAATTAGTGTGAAACCCAGAGGACTGTGGCCAAAGCTATTACGGACCCATGGTCTCCATGGAATCTTCTCTCATGCTTCTGCTCTCCGGTCACATCCGCGCTCATGTCATCCTTGTTCTTCCAAGGTAAGGTTATGCGCACCTCACAGGGGCCAATGAGAGAATGTCCTGCCAGGAAAAACCATCCCAAAGCGATGCTTTCCCCTTTGGCACTGTGTCCTGTATTTGCCGAGCAGCCCACATCCTGCTCTGCCCCAGACCTTGGGGCAGACTTCCCACAGGTTAACTTGAACTCTCAGGGATGAAAATCAAGCCCGTATTCAGGAAACACTTGAGAGCCTTCGAGGTTCACCTAGAAGGAAGTTGGAAATTGTTCACTTATGTCACTGCGTTTGCAATTGGACAACAGCCAGATTGTTCATATGACAATCGATCAAACACACCTAAGTTTCTCCCACAGATTAGCCATCGACTGTTACCGAAAGCCCTCGCTTCCTTTATATTGATTTATAGCAGCCGTAGAAATATACTACCCTAGCAGGCACACCTCCTTTTAGATAGGTACCTATAAATGCCAAGGATTTTCTATTCAATTGAGAAGAACCCAGCAAAATGGGGATCTCCACGGTCATCCTTGAAATATGTCTTTTATGGGGACAAGTTCTACCTACAGGTATTATGTTTAATTATTATATTCGTTAATTTCCTTCCTGCAGACCCAATCATGGCAAATTTTATCTACTACTTTCCATTTCAAGGGAAGTTTTATATCAAAGAGTAGGTAGCCCTTTGCTGATAATTGCAATTGTTTACAGGTGTTCGGGAGGAATGGTTCTTTTTAGTTTTGTTTCTGGATAAGAAATAGAAATGGTTGTAGTTAGAAAAAGCCAATCATTCTGTCAATGTTTTCAGTAAGTCATTCAACTAAAGGAATGATTGATTGGTCTTAGAAAAATCCCTGAAATTCAGGAAAGATGGATGTGTACTGTTAAGAAGCTCTCAAACTTTGCAGCAATTAGTTAAACATGCAATTTGTGCACTATAAAAATGGGCAGAAGATTCCCACTGTAAATACCCTTTATGTGGCTTCTTTCTACAAGTGTGTCTGGGCTTGATGGCTAATATTTGCAGAGCGAAATCAGATCAAGTAATTGAGCACAGACAAGATCATTAAGATTCCAAGTTTGTCTTGGAATTCCAAGTTTGTGTGTCATGCACAGCTTTAAACAAACCCTTGAAGCCCAGTCACTCAAGCATAGCTGTAGGTTCTTAGAGTGTCAGATGATAAATGTGAGAGAGCCATCGGCAAAGCACTCTGATTGCTACATCTCAATGGCACTTTGTAGAGATACGAAGGGAACAAGTGATTCTCAGTTTGCCTGTTTGTCTCTCTCTGTGTGTATCTTTCTTTCTTATCTATCATGTAGTCATTGTCACCTTTTCTCTTCTCTCTCTCTCTCTGTTTCTGTCTGTCTCTCTGTGTTTCCCTCCTTCTCCCATCTTTTGGCAGCTATCACCTTTTCTCCCTCCTCCCTCTGTTTCTGTCTCTGCCTTTCTCTCCCTGCCCTGCTCACCATATCTTCCTGTCTCTTTCATCTATCAGGCAGTTACTACCTTTTCTCCCTCCCTCCTCCCCATCTCTGTTTTGCTCTGTGTCTCTGTCTCTCTTTATCTATTGAGCAGCAATTATCACCTTTCTTTCTCTCTGTCTGTGTCTGTCTCTCTTTCTCTTCATCTATTGGGCAGCTATTATCACTTTCCCTCCCTACTTCGCTCTCTTTTTCCCTCTGTTTCTACTTTCTTTCTACCTTCCTTCTCTCCCTTTTTCTTTCTCTCCCTCTCATTATTCATTTCTTTCTTCCTTCTTTTTTTATCTTTCCTACTGCCATTTTTTTTCTTTTGTGTCACCTTTTGCTAGATTCATGAATTGCAGGAGACAGAGCAAAAATCACCTAATTTTGAGATAACTTCCAGAACTCTCATTCTCCCCTTGGGCTCAGTGGGGGAAGCTATGAAGATTAAGATTCATTTGGGAGCTTGCTTTCATGAAAGCAGCACCCCCAGACCCAGCCCTGACACCCAGGTGGTAGGGAGCAGGCCCACGCCCTGTGACCAGCATGTATACACAGTGTGTGCATGGTGTGGAGAGACTGGAGGCCACCAGGCCCAGGGCCTCGGGGGAGTGGAGACTGAGCATCGTCATCCTGCCTTCATCAGAAGCATCTGAAACTGGGAGGCCATGTCCTTAGCCCCAGCTCTCGTCAATACCAAGTTCACCCTCCAGATTGGCTCTAAATTGTGACATGGAATTCACATCAGCCACTATAGACTGGGAGTGAATTGCCCTGTCTTTATCGACAAAGGAACAACAGGCAGCAGTGCTCTTGCACTGAGGAAATTTGTAGTTTGCCCATGATGTGATGTGTATGCATATGGACAGGCATGCACACATGTGCATGCATGCCTGTATTTGCCACTCAGAGGTGGGAATTAATGCTCTCTGAAGTGGACGTGAATTCTCTTATTTAAATCTGCTAACATCCCTGAGGTTAGGAACAATTATTTCCACATTTCAGATGGGGAAACTGAGGCTCAGAACGATTATTGGCTAGTCCAAAGACAATACTGGTGAATGGCTGGGTTAGGGCTTGAATCCGGATGAAAGTTCACTAGCATTCAGATGGCAGCTCTGGCCACTGGCCCTTGCTGCTCCTTCCAAGGAGCTGAGGTGATGAACTGAAGCATGGCATCTAACTCAGTGCTTGGAGCCTGGCCACAGAGCTTTGCGTTGAAAGTCCTGAGGTGGCAAGCACCTATCAGCTCTGGTCTTCATGCAAACTCTTGAGAAAAACTCAGTCTGCCCAGGTTTGTGCTGTGGTACCCACTGCTGGCCCTGGAAATGCCCCTGCTCTGCCACTTGCCCATGTGGAGACTCTGAGAGCCTCAGTTTACTCGTTTATAAGTGGGGGTTATATTCCAACCCATGCAGTGTCTATCTGGCAGGTGGACAGAGCCTCAGAACTATTTATTGTTACTACTCTAGATATTTTCCTAATGTTTTATCCAAATGCATCTTCTTAAATGTAATGTGAGCTCTTGGATTGGATCCTGGAACAGAAAAGGAAAAACTGGTGAAATCCAAATAAAACCTGGAGTAAACTTAGTAGGAAGGTACTGGTGTTTGTTGGTTACTATGAGAAGCACTTGAACCCAGGAGGTAGAGGTTACAGTGAGCCGAGATTGCGCCACGCACTCCAGCCTGGGTGACAGAGTGAGACTCTGTCTCAAAAAAAAAAAAAAAAAAAAAAAAATCATTTCCCAGAAATGTGCCAATTCTTACTCCTACCAGTAAAAAACACGAGTAGCAATTTCTGCACTTTCACCAGCTCTGAAGTTACTGTTCAAAAGTCTTGGCTGATTGCTGGATGGAAAAATGGCATACAGTCAGTTAAATCTGCATTTCTTAGCTTATAGTGAGAGTGAACATTTTTAAGCCATTTGTAGTCCTTTACTTTGAATAATCTGTTTATGTCCTTTGTCCAAATTTTTTGAAAGTTAGTGTCTTTGTTATCGATTATATAAACTCTCTGTATTTTGGGTACTTATACTTTAGCATTATATTGATGACAAATATTTTCCCAGTTTGTGGTTTGCCTTTTAATTTTGATTTTGATTTTTTCTGCACACATATTTTATATTTTTGTGTAATTAAATGTACTGCTGTTTTTCTTTGTGACTTCTTCTATTGATTTTTTTTTTTTTTTTTTTTTGAGACGGAGTCTTGCTCTGTTGCCCAGAGCGTGTGGCACGATCTTGACTCACTGCAATGTCTGCCTCCTGGGTTCAAGTGATTCTCCTGCCTCAGCCTCCTGAGTATCTGGGACTACAGGTGCCCACCACCATGCCTGGCTAATTTTTGTATTTTTAGTAGAGACAGGATTTCACCATGTTGGCCAGGCTGGTGTTGAACTCCTGAGGTCAGGTGATCCACCTGCCTCAGCCTCCCAAAGTGCTGGGATTACAGGCATGAGCCACCACGCCCTGCTGATTTCTTCTATTGAATTTTAAATCTAGAAATATCTAACAGGAATCAGATAAAAATGTAACTAGTTTACTTTTGTGCATTTAAAAAATAGTTATTTAGTTCTGAAAATTATTTTGCTTTCTGGTGTGAGGTAAATATCTGACTTAGGTTTTTTTCTAGATTTTAATTTTTATAGCTTTAATTTATCTCACTTTATTTTACTAATTTTGAGCAAATAATTTTTTGAATGCTGTTACATGGCAAACATACTACTAAACACTTATGTTTTCTGACTTTTTCTTCACAATAACCTTATGAAGTAGCATAATCACCCTTTTACAAATGAGGAAATGAAGACCAATGAGGTCGCCTGACTTACCTGTGTTCAGAGAAAAAATACCTGGCGGAGCTAGAACTTGGACTCTGGTCATCTGCTTCCCAAGTCCATGGGGAACACAGATTTTCCTATCCCCATTTCCATCTTCCTAACACCCTGCCCTGTCAGTATTTTTTATTTTTCAAGATTTTATCAGTTATTTTTAGCCTATTTATCTGTCCTGAGGAACTGTAGAATTATTTTTTGAAAGAACTAGTCAAACAGAGAAAAACCCTTTGGTAAAAATTATGTGAAACCTATGAATTAGTTTTGAACGATCAACATTTCTATGCTCAGTGTTTCCATCCAGAAACCTGGTTCTTCTCTGTCTGCCAGGAGGCGCTCAAGAAGTTTTGCATAGTTTGTAGTTTTATTCTTAGGAGGTTGTTTCAAAGGAGCAGTTTATTCATAGTGCCTCTACTTCCTTAGTGCTAATTTTAACTTGGACCTTCCCCTCTTCCTGGCTCCCTTCCGTCCATCCTGCCGGTATAGCTCAGTGATTGTCTGACTTGAGGGTCAATCACATGTGACCTGCTGCCGGGCTCCTGAACATTCCTCCATTGGAGCCCTTAGTTTGCTATGCCCTACTTGCTTACCTGTATGTTTGCTATGGCTACTAATTGCTTACCTGTACGTTTCACCCACTAGAGCCTAATTCCAAAGGGCAGTGGAGGTCTCATATAATCTCAGTATTCTTCCTGCCTGGTGGAAGAGCATCTATTATAGCTGCAGCTCAGTATGTGGTTGTAAATGAATTCTCCCTTACATTGCTGCTGCTGTTCCTTTTACATATGCTGCAGAACACCACTTTTCCAGCTTAGTGTATGTTAGAATCATGGGAGTGCTTCTGAAAACACAGCGTTGAGTGCCGCCTCCAGAGTTCTTGACTTTGTAAGTCTGGGTGAGGCTAAGACTTCACATTTTCAACAAGTTTCCAGGTGCTGGATGATGCTGCATGGAACCACTGTGGAATCATTTCTCTAGAAGAACTCTTTTCTAATGTGACTGAGACCGGTAGTTGATTGGTTACGCAAAAAAGTTGTTTAAAATGGGAAATCAGAAAATATGATACATACACTTTAGATGTTTTGTTTTAACTTAAAACATATAATACATACACTGATTCCCTAATTTGTTGATGTAGGTGTCTCTCTCTGCAGGAATCTTCAGTAGTCCTGCAGTATTTTTCGGGCATAAACCACACCCATTATGCATCATCTACTATTTCTAATTTTGGTTTCTCTAAAGAGGAACCTGAAATTAAAAGCATTTGCAAAGCAAATAAAAGTGCAAAAGTTCTATTGTTTTACATACCTTTCTTCTACTTAAAAAAATATATATATATCTTTCTTCTACCAAATAAACTAAGCTGCTAAAAAAAACACCAGGTGGGTAGGTCTGCAGGTGGGGTGCACCCACCTGATGCTTTTTAGCAACTTAATTTATTCAGTCTTTCCAAAGCATTCTCCTTTATCTTTGTAGAAAGACACCTTTCTTTTTGCACCCATGTTTCACTAATTTATTTCATATTTAGATTAATGTCATGCCAAGTACCACTGGCACAAATAGGTTTGGGACTCACATCTGACTCTAGATGACCGCACAATGCAGGTGATTGGAGTGGAACCTGCCAGGTGTGCTAAGTGTGTTTGGCTCACCCACACTTGTGCTCAGTGGGTTACAGAGGATGGAGGGCTTCAGCTGACCTGGCTGGGGTTTAACTGAAGGTTGGTGAAGAGAGTTTCCTGCCTGCTGTTGCCTCTGGGGTACCTTTTATCCAGAGCTACCAAATTCCTCAAATAAAAATACAGGACACCCACTGAAATGTGAATTTCAGATACAAAATATTTTTTCTTTTCTTTTTTTAATGTTTTTTTTTTAAAACCCTCCCCAACCTCCCTACCCACTCCGTCCCTCCCCTATTCCCCCTCAACAGACCCTAGTGTGTGATGCTCCCCTCCCTGTGTCCATGTGTTCTCATTGTTCAACACCCACCTATGAGTGAGAACATGTGGTGGTTGATTTTCTGTTCTTATGTCAGTTTGCTGAGAGTGATGATTTCCAGATTCATCCATGTCCCTACAAAGGACACAAACTCATTGTTTTTTATGGCGGCATAGTATTCCATGCTGTATATGTGCCACATTTTCCTTGTCCAGTCTATCATTGATGGGCATTTGGGTTGGTTCCAGGTCTTTGCTATTGTCAACAGTGCTGCAATGAACATACTTGCATATGTGTCTTTATAATAAAATGATTTATAATCCTTTGGATATGTACCCAGTAATGGGATTCCTGGGTCGAATGGAATTTCTATTTCTAGATCCCTGAGGAATCGCCATACTGTCTTCCACAATGGTTGAACTAATTTACATTCCCACCAACAGTGTAAAAGTGTTCCTGTTTCTCCACATCCTCTCCAGCATCTGTTGTCTACAGATTTTTTAATGATCGGCATTCTAACTGGTGTGAGATGATATCTCAATGTGGTTTTGATTTGTATTTCTTTAATGACCAGTGATGATGAGCATTTTTTCATATATTTGTTGGCCTCATAAATGTCTTCTTTTGAAAAGTGTCTGTTCATATTCATTGCCCACTTTTGAATGGGGTTGTTTGTTTTTTTCTTGTAAATCTGTTTTCGTTCTTTGTAGATTCTGGATATTAGCCCTTTGTGAGATGGGTAGATTGCAAATTTTTTTCCCCATTGTGTTGGTTGTCGGTTCACTCTAGTGCTTGTTTCTTTTGCTGTACAGAAGCTCTGGAGTTTAATTAGATTCCGTTTGTCTATTTTGGCTTTTGTTGCCAATGCTTTTGGTGTTTTAGTCGTAAGGCCCTTGCCTATGCCTATGTCCTGAATGGTTTTGCCTAGGTTTTCTTCTAGGGTTTTTATGGTGTTAGTTTATAATTTTTTTTTTTTTAGTATAAATGTGTCCCATGCCATATTTGGGACATACTTATATTTAAGAAGTATTTCTTGTTTATCTGATGTTCAAAATTAACTGGATGTCCTATATTTTATACGGTAATTCTACTTTCACCCCATTTTCTGTTGACACATGTTTATGTCTCTGTTCAAGTCTATGTAAAATATCCACTCCTCTCTTTTTTATTTTTATTTTTTTGAGATGGAGTCTTGCTCTGTCACCCTGGCTGGAGTGCAATGGTGCAGTTTCGGTTCACTGCAACCTCCACCTCCCAGATCCAAGAAATTCTCCTGCCTCAGCCTCCTGAGTAGCTGGGATTATAGGCATGTGCCACTATGCCCAGCTAATTTTTGTATTTTTAGTAGAGATGGAGTTTCACCATGTTGGTCAGGCTGGTCTCGAACTCCTGACCTTGTGATCTGCCTGCCTCAGCCTCCCAAAGTGCTGGGATAACAGGCGTGAGCCACCGTGCCTGCCAAATATCCACTTCTCTCTGGATAGTTCCTGCTCCGAGAGGTCCCGTGAATTTCTCCCTCTGAGGTTTCTACTTCTCCTCTACTCTGGGCCCCTATTAGGCCAAACACAAATGATTGCCTGATTGTGTCTGCCCAAGTGGCCTGCGAGCTCTGGAGGACTGAGACTTACTTTTTAGGACAAATTTCTTCTTTTCTCCCTGACTTTTAATGCTTCGTGGTGCAGTCAGAGATTATTCCATATTCACTGATTGAATTAATGAACAAGAGACAAACCCAGTGAACTCCCAAACTAAAATGTGGTATTTAATTTAATTAAGAAGGGTGTCAGATCTAACTCTTGTTTTCAGATGACCTCTCATTTGGCCTTTTTGCTTTGCAGGTTCAGCAGCAGTAACAGTGAGAGACACCACAGAAGCTGGTTTACAGGAGATTCGCATGATAACTGGTAATGCTGTATCTAAGCTCTGGGGCTGGAGAGTTGTGGTGCCCAAGGCCACCCCAAGGAATCAAGAGGGCTTGCTGCAGAAAATTCTGCTGGGCTTTATTTTAAAAGAAAAAAAAAATATATATATATATATATATATATGTGCATATATTTGAGACAGGGTCTTGTTCTGTTGCCCAGGATGGAGTGCAGTGGCCCTGACATGGCTCACCGTAATCGCAATCTCCCAGGCTCAAGCCTTCCTCCTCCCTCAGCCTCTGGAGTGGCTGAGACTGCAGGTCCACACCACTATGCCTGGCTATTTTATTTTAAGTCTTTGTAGAGACAAAATCTCTCCATGTTGCCAGGCTGGTCTGCAACTCCTAGGCTCCAGTGATCCTCTTGCTTTGGTCTCCCAAAGTGCTGAGATTACACATGTGAGCCACTACATCCAGGCCCTGCTAGGTTTTAGACATAGGACAGGAAGAACCTCCTTTGGTGGGGTTGCCAGGGTTGGGCCCTTCAGCTCCTTCCTCCTTCCAGCTGACAGGCCCTGGGCCTCCATCCCCACCCCTGCCTATGCCCACCTCCTGCCTCTGATCTTTGCCCCCAGTCTACCCCACTGGGTGTCCAGGGGGGTTGTACCCAGTCACCAGGGCAGCAGAGGCACATGAGTACAGCAGCATCTAACTGAGGACTTTTGGATATGTATAATCCCTTATTTTTTCTCTTCTTTTCTAGAATTTGCAACAGAAGAAAACTCTGTTCCAGTTAGTACTTCAAATGGTAACTGCCTCTACTCAGCATTTCTTCATCTTACTAGAGTCCTGTGTGGGTATATGAGTGCCTGTGCAAAAGCATAGGCCATGACCTTGGGTCAAATGTTTCAAATGCTAAAAAAATACATAGCAGGAGACAGAAACATGAAATGATTAAGAGCAACGGCCCGAGGACATGCCCTGCCCTGTCAGTTGCCAGTCAGTTGACTAGCAAGTGGGTAACCTTCTTGAGCCTCAGTTTCTCCATGGGGTAGAGTTGAGAATTAGCTAAGATGATACGTGTAAAGCTCTGATACAAGATCTGAGGTTCCCATGTTAGCAAATGCCCCAGATCATCTGCCATGATTAGACTTTCAAAATTGGCACCTTGGGGCATGAGGGAGGGAGGAGAAGAGGTATCAGGAGTGTGGAAGTGTGAAGTGCAGGGTTACCTAAGGTGTCTTAGGCACCTAAGACACAAGCCTAGCTCTCCCAGCGACACCTGGCAGGCTGCTTTGTTTTCTGAAGGTAGTGCATGCAGAGTAATTCCCATCACAGTGCTGTGCTCATGTAGGGCACTTCCACTGCTGAGAGAAGGTTGCCGTGGGCAGGACAGGTTCTTCACTTGAGAGGTCAGGCCAGAAGCACGGGGGGACCTGGAATTGATGATGCCACACAGGGCCCCTCAAGACACAAGACTGGCCAAACTCTACTGAAGAGTCAGGAAAGTTGAGCTTAAGTTCATACAGGAAAACACGCTGAGGAATCTGGGTTTCAGACGGTCAGGTCTTTTTGGGGTCTTTGCTCACAGTGTAGGGCAAGGGACAGAGAAGTGAAATCTCTGTATCTCCCTCTAGATTTGGCCCTGAGGCTGGTGAATGGAGGTGACCGGTGTAAGGGCCGCGTGGAGGTCCGGTACCAGGGTTCCTGGGGCACCGTGTGTGATGACTACTGGGACACCAATGATGCCAACGTGGTCTGCAGGCAGCTTGGCTGTGGCTGGGCTGTATCCGCCCCAGGAAATGCCCGGTTTGGCCAAGGCTCAGGGCCGATTGTCCTGGATGACATGCGCTGCTCAGGATATGAGTACTACCTGTGGAGCTGCCCCCACAATGGCTGGCTCTCCCATAACTGTGGCCACAGTGAAGACGCTGGTGTCATCTGCTCAGGTGGGCCTCCAAGAGATAATGCAAATGTGTAGCACAGAGCAGAGTAATAGTAGCAATTATACCTACTCCTCCCTAAGCCTCTGTTTCTCTAAAAGAAAAATGGAAATAATACTGATATCTTGGGCAAGTTATTTTACCTCTAAGTGCTTCAGTTGACATCTCTATAAGCCAAGAGGAAAAACCCTTCCATCATGAGTTGCCATAAAGACCAAATGACATAATATAGGTGAAATGCTTAAAACAATGAGTGGTAGAAATTGTGCAGTCATCATCATCAGTGACATTACTCTAGTACCTAATACTGTTGTGTGCTGACTGTGTGCCAATTAGTAGGATAAGAATTTCATCTACATTTTCTCCTTTAATTCTCCTAATAACCTTAAGAAAGGTAGTAAGTCTCGATAAATGGTTATCTCTGTCATTTTATAGGAAAAAAAGGCATTTTCATCCCCCCTGGTTTTTATCAACACATCACTTGACTTTTTTGAATTTATGTCCAAGTAATTGCTAATCTGCACTTTTGGCAATTTCATTCAGTTCGCTGGAAGCTAGCAAATTAATTCAAAACTCTCAAACTCAACTCCTCAGGCCCATAAATACAAGCTGGATGGGCTAATTTTTTTTCAAAGAAATAAGAAAAGGAGTGAGTCCCACATTTGTGCACAAGCCTAATTTGCTTTTCTACTGTGATGAAACGTTAATTGTGTTTTAGTAAAATAACAAATTATCTTCAGCAGGAAATATACAGGAGCAAATGTGTAAGTTATTACCGAGTATTTTATTAAACTTATTTTTAAGATATTAAGAACCTTTTTTTTTTTTTTTAATCACCACATTTCCAGGGGCTAGTTTAGCATTTTGCCTTGGATATGCTAATCATGAAATTGTTATCAATTTGGATTCCATTTCCAGAACAGACTGTAGATCTGTTGGTGATGGTTTTTGTGTAGCTGCCACAGCTCTGCTTCATGGCCCACTGTATGGTTCAAAGGCGGGTGTTTTGGTCAGGATTCCTGTGGGTGAAATACATGTGTCTGATTTTTCTTTAATTTCTTTTCAGCCGCTGAATCAGATCATCTCACAACACATAGTAAGTACATTGAAAAGAATATCCTGTATTAGTTTATAATTTTTTAATCCTATATAGTTATTTATATCTTAAGAACAAATGCTGCTTTTCTGAGCTTTAATGAATGGCATAAGGACTCCATAAAACTATGATTTGTGTCCCTTCTGGAAATACAAAGGCAATAGAAACTTCTTTCAGTATAGCATGAATGGACCACATGGTTATACAGTTGTGTGTGTATGTGTGTTGTTTTTTTTTTCCAATTTTATTTTGTCTCACTTTTAAACTTCATGCATATCAGAATCAACTAGAGTATTTGTTCGAATAGGTCCTTGGAATTCCTCTTCCTCCCTCTAGAGACCCTTATTTGGGGGGCCTGAGGTGAGGCTCAAGAATCCTCAGTTTTACAAAATCACACATGAGGGTGGTTTGCAGACCACACTTTGAGAAACCATCCTGCATGGCCCAATATTGATTAAACTTTGGTGTTTGCAGTATAATTTTGGAAGCACTACTTTGCTCAGAATTTACAGGGAAAGTGACAGAAGATGTCTGTGTGTGTGTGTGTGTGTGTGTGTGTGTGTGTGTGTGTGTTTGTCCTTTAAATGCTGCCTATTTTAATTTATTGTTGTCAAGCGAATTTAAATTTTTAACATTTTCCCAACAGTTCTTGGCTATTTCCTAAGTTTGACTTGTTGATATTAAAGGCTTCTTCATAAGCAGATTGCTATCACTGAACTTTTAACACTGACCTCTCAAAATAGCCTCAACATCCTTGCCACCTCATCTGGAGAACCCCAGTCCTCCTAGGAGCCTTCTAAGCAGGAGAGCCCACAGCTTGGGAACATGTCCCCTGCCTTCAGGGATGACGCATCAACTGATTACACAGGCACAATGACAATTGTGAAAAGCACTAGAGCCAGAGTGCACGGCAGGAGAGGTGTGAGCAGCCCATCGGGAGAGAGGCCCTGAGGAAGTCACAGGGAACTGAGGTCTGGAGCAGGTGCAGGAGTAGCCAGGCAGAGTGGGGAAGAACAGCGTTTGCCTCTTACCCCCTGGCACTGTTGTCAGAAACTCAAAAGAAACAGACACAGACTTAGATTGACCGTAGCCACCATCCCCCAGAAACCATATGTTCTCCTCCCTGCTCAGCTGCCTTAATGTGCTGTCTAGTCAGGGTGGTGCTCTGATAGGAGGCTCTCCCGAAGTCCCATTTCTCTGAGTTCTTGATACATTTGCTGAAGCTCTAGGAAAAAAGACTTTTGATCAGTGAAGTTTGGAAAGTGGTGCTTGCCTTTGGTGGCAGGAAAATATTGGTCTTTGGGGATAAAGGGGTAAAGAGCAGGCGCATGCAGAGCTGCTGTCAGTTTCGGTTCTTATTTGCTTTTTAGGTCCTTGTCTAAATCTGGAGAGAGAGGGCAGGGGTAAGCCTGCAGACCTGGTCAATGAGGAAATCTCTGGGGAGCTCATTCTTGGTCATGTCTCAAACTGACACATTAAGGAATGAACAATCCATCACCGCATCCACTCTGTGGCATCCTCCACCTCCTCCACACCATCCCCTCGGGCTGCCTCCATTCACTTGGGGACAGTGAGACTCCATGGCAAGGGCTCACATGAGGCTCCCATCCACAAAATCCTTAAACTGTGCTGAGACAGATGCAGACTATAGAGCAGGAAAGACAGTGCCTGGGAGTGTGTGCTTGTGATGGATGAAGGGGAAGGGCTTACCACCTCCTTAAAGATGACAACTCTAGGATGAAAATGGTCTTTTCTTGAATAGTGCTGCAAAGTCGATAGAAAAGCAACTCGGAGCTTTGATCAAGGCTGTCGGGTGACTTCCCATTGAAGACCCACCTTTGGTGGGCCATGGAAAGTAGGTTGGCATGGACCACCTTCCTTGCATCAGCAAGAACCACAGGAGTGGGTTGGTAGCAGACAGTGGTTTTGTGGGAGGGAGTACAGGGGAAGATGGTGGACAGAGATGTCACAGTCTCCATGTCCTTATCTACTCTCTAAATGTCTGTGCCTCAGTTTCTCATCTGTAAGTGCAAATGGCAGGGTTGGTGGGAAGGTTAAAAGAGATAACGTTTATAAAAACGGTATTATCTTCAAGGAACTATGAAGACACAGTAAGACTTCACAGTAAGTCCATATGAATGAATGTTTGCTTCAGTTCGCTTCCTATACTGCTTCTCCCCTTAGCCTCTCTCCCAGCATCGTTGGAGTAGCCTTCTTGGTAGATATGGGCTAGCTGGATGATACCTTGCCTGTTTTTTTTTTTGCTCAAGCTCTTCCTCAGCAGTAAATACACAACAGGTATGTTTACAGCTTCATGAGATTTGTGGCAGTGTGACAGAGTACAATGGAAAGGCACCAGATCTCTTAGAAAATGCTTATGTCTTTGGGAAATACCTTGAGAGATCTCTTGGTGGCTTCTGGTTGGACCATTCTGATGGCTTAGCTACGTTGGACACTGATCCCCAGTGATAGAGATCAGCCTGTCTCCATTTCCTGGGGAAAAAAAACAAGTGGGAGCTTCCCCCTAGAGGTAATTTACTACCATTCCCACAATGGCAGCTGGAGTCATCTACAGCTATGTGGTTGATTCTTGGAAGACTAAAAATTGGTCTCAATATGTGCAGAAGGGTCTATTCAAAATGTGTGGACATAGCAGAACCAGAAACAACTTCAATGTTCTGTTCCATGCTATAGATGAGCCTTGTCAAGGCCCTGGAGCTCTGAGTTTCTGAGTTGGATGAGTTTGACTGCCATGAAATTAAGCAGAATACCCAGGGCCTGGCACTGGGAATTGCATGGTGTCATGTATACTGTTTAAATGGCAGAGTTTTGAATGGCAGGATCTCTCAGGCACATCTGTCAGCATGTCCTTGAGTGTGGGAGCAGGGATGGCATGTGAAAAATGAGGTGGGGATGTTCTGGTACAGAAGTTCCCTAGTTTGCTATCTCTGTTGAAAGAATGTTCTGGTTTCTATTGCGAGTTGCTTCCTTATCAGGGTGCGTAGTCACATGGTTTCAGCGGCCCCCTTCCTAAGCCATCAATACGAAGCAGGGCAGCTGGGGGAGCCCATTGTGGACCTCACATTCAGGCTGTTGAGGCAGGCGAAGCACTTCTCTGACATACACAGCAAGTCCTGTCACTGGTCTGTTGGTTCTGTTAGAGAAATTCAAATTTCTGAACCATGATTGTCATGCTTTCAGGACCCACAGTTACAAAGAATCAGAGGAGCTGGGTGTAGTAGCACATGCCTATAGTTCCAGCTACTCCAGCGCTGGAGGCAGGAGGATCGCTTGAACCCAGGAATTTGAATCCAGCCTGGGTAATAGAGCAAGACTCTGTCTCTAAAAATAAAATAATGATCTGATAATTTTGTCAAATGCCTAATCCCCCTTTTACCGGGAAGCAAAAAGAAAAGGAATAATGAAAGAAACCATACTGGAAATGTTAATAGGAATTTAAACATGGCAGACCTTTTTGTATCACAGAGATTTTGGTACATAAACATCACAAAAGACAAAAGAATACCACCATGTCTTTTTTAGCAAAATAAGATGGTCCAGGTTCTTGTTGCAAAATATCATGTGATGAAATCCCTATCGAAGTGGGTAAGAGCATCATATTTTATTTTTGTCCTTAGAATTATATCATTGACTCCTGGATTCTTGAATTTGAGAAATTCATCTAGGATATCATCATCTGAAGACTCACAGTCTGAGATTTCTGTTGTACAATCAGTTCTACCATTATTAGTATCTGGAGTGCTGTGTCTTGTCTCTTTATATTCCTCTTCTGGTTCATCTAATGATTGCAAAACATCTTCCTTTGTTAATTTTCTTCTCTTTGCCATCACTAGTAGAAAATGAAAAAATTTGAATTCTTAACTGCATTCAATGAAAGCTAAAAGCAGACTGTGAAGACAGTGTCTCCAATCTTAAAAAAAAAAACAACTTCTTGAAAGAAAACACAATACTTTGGGCACGGAAGAATGATGACTTATATCACTATTTCATCTTCCTTCTAGGCAGTGTCACCATTCTACCATTTTCTTACAACATAATAATTGATGAATAATGATGCAATAATTTCTTGGATGATAAAACAGTAAAATGTTTCAAGATACAGGAAAAATGAAGTCAGAAGCCAGTAATGAATCTTGGGTTTATAGAAGGATCTAATGGATCCATATGGTGATTACAGAATAGAATGAGTTTTATCCTATTTTTTAAGTGAATACATATTCTCTCTGATCTTTGAAAGACCTCTAAAATATATAAAAGCTATGAAATATCAATACTCGTAAGTATAGTTAGAACTGCTCAAAAAGAAACTCAAAAGCTACAATTGAGTCCAATGGACCTTGTCTGGCCTCACTGAATACAAAGATCCAGGGATCTCTAGATTTCTATTTGCTTCAGGATAGAATAAAATGTCTTCAGATTATGGATCAGGAGGAACAGAATATCTGACACTAACATATTTTCTTATTTAGGGGGCAGCCGAGTGGCTGTTGTCAATGCCAGCTATGCTCAAATTTCAGACTGGACAACAGCTTAAACTGTCTTCTCTTGTCCAGCCCTTTCTTCCATGCATAGATTACATCCTGTCGCCATAGCGTTAGGGGGCTAGTAAAGAGACATGTGCTTCATTACACCTAAAACGATGGAGGTCCTCATATCCAATCCACTCGCTTTAATCTGCTGTTGTGAAACTCAGTAAGCAAGAATATCAGAGACATACAAACCCAAGATTGAGCCACAGCGCCCTCTGGTGTGATTGTGTGGTGAAGCGAAAGCCAATTTCTGTGACTTGTAGGAAATCATTTGTAAATAGTGTTTCTAAGACGAATTTGTGTTCTTTCCAGGTTGGTGGATCCCAGGGACTACAGACTCTGGTAAGAACTTTTCTTCACTCCTCTTCCCTGGTGGGGTTGGCCAGCTCCCCTCTGCTGCTGTTGGCTAGCTGAGGCTGTCCACAGCTGCGGTCACAGAGCAAATGGGGACAGGAGACATGGGTGCCAAGACCCTGGGCATGTCCCAGGTGCACACCTAGTCAATCCCAGCTGTCATTCTCCTTCCTCTTGCTCTCTGACTCTCAGTCGCTTATCAGATAGATTAGTTTCAGTTTGGTGTGAGGAGAGGTAGTTGAAACAAAAGGTCAGTACCTCCGCTCCTGGGTTGAAGCGATTCTCCTGCCTCGGCCTCCCGAGTAGCTGCGACTACAGACACACGCCACCATATCCAGCTAATTTTTGTATTTTTAGTAGAAACGGGGTTTCACCATGTTGGCCAGGATGGTCTCGATCTCTTGACCTCGTGAACTACCTGCCTCAGCCTCCCAAAGTGCTTGGATTACAGGCATGAGGCACCCATACCCAGCCCCCCCTTTTCTTTTCACTCATAATGACAGATATCTGGAAGATAACTAACATCTGTGAAGCACTTGTTATACACCCTATATAAAATGATTTTCATGTGTGAAATGAATTGATATATTTCAAAAAGACTTAAAGTACCACCTGGCACACAATAAGTGCTCAACTAATGCACATAGTGAGCGCTATTATCATGAAATTTTCCCAAGAACACTTTGAGCTAAGTACTATGATTATACCCATTTTGCAGATGGGAAAACCAGGACACAGTTAGGTAATGTGTAAATATTTCTGTGTTTAAGGTCACGTGTCTGGTGAGTAGCAGGGTAGAGATTTGAGTTGAGGATAGGTGCCTCCTTCTACCCCTTCCCTGGTCTTTGACTTTGGCTCAGTGTCCCTGCCTCTCCAGCGAGAGTGTGAAGACCTTTGTGCCCAAGTTTGATTTTTCAGAGCCTCCTATTGTTCACTTAGGATGACTCTGCACCTGGGCCCTTGGCACTGTTGAGGCCAGTCCCTCCGCTTCCAGGACATGCCTTGAGAGATTCAGAAATGGCCTGGGAAAGGCAACTTTCTGACAAACATGCAGCAAGAGAGAGGCTGAGGCAGGGAGACTGAGCACTCTTCTGGAGGGACCATTCACAGGGTGACCAGGAGGGGACTCATTGCCCTGCTGCACCCCTAGGTTCATCTCTGATCCAGAAGAGGTACAGAGGGCATAGAAGGTAGGGTGTTTGGCTCCTAAGAGGGGCCCTTCTGAATAAAGTCTGAACAGGCACCTCTTCCATGATTATGTTCCTGAGACTGGGGAGGGACAGAGCATGGGAGGTCCAGAATGTAACTTGGGGATGCCCTGAAGATGGTCCAGCTGGCCTTTCCTCCCTGTAGGAGGAAAAGCAACCTGCCCCCTCCCCTTGCATCGCATTCCAGCCTCTCACTCTGTGACCACAGGTTTCTTGTAACCTCAAACTCACCATTGAAAAGTCATACCCAGGGCCGGGCGCAGTGGCTCACGCCTGTAATCCCAGCACTTTGGGAGGCCGAGGCGGGCGGATCATGAGGTCAAGAGATCGAGACCATCCTGGTCAACATGGTGAAACCCTGTCTCTACTAAAAATACAAAAAAATTAGCTGGGCATGGTGGCACATGCCTGTAGTCCCGGCTACTTGGGAGGCTGAGGCAGGAGAATTGCTTGAACCTGGCCGGCGGAGGTTGCAGTGAGCCGAGGTCGCGCCACTGCACTCCAGTCTGGCGCCTGGTGATGGAGTGAGACTATGTCTCAAAAAAAAAAAAAAAAAAAGAAAAGCCATACCCAGGATCTGGCTCCCGCCGTTAGGGGGGTGGGCTGCGCCCTCAGGACCTGTGCCTATTTTCTTCGCACCATCAATGCAGCTTACCCCAGTGGGTGGTCTAGTGGCATCATGTCTGGCAGGAACATGGTACCTGTTGACTTCCCAGCATGGCCAGCTCCACGGTGGGATGCAGGAAAAGTAGGTCGAGGCTCACTCTTGGACTTGATTCTGATGGAACTGGAGAGTATATTAAAGCATTTTGAGCAGGGAAGTGAGTTGAATATGTTTGTACTTTGTAAAGATAAAACTTGGAGGCCATCTGGAGACCGATGAATCTTCTTAGCACAAAAACGAATACAGAGTGAGCACTTCATCAGTGCTGGTTGAACAATGCATGTGGATGGACTAGAGAAAGGAGGAGCAGAGATTGAAGATTCAGCTGGGAGTAGGCCAGGTTCAAGGGGGTGAAGGCCTATCCTGGTGAAATGGCAGTGAAAATGACAAGGAAAGGAACTTGGTGATGTTAGATATCGGATGTGAGGAGAAGGAGGAGTCGAATATGACACCCACATTCCCAGCATGGTTGATATGGAGCATGGTGACATCCTTAATTCAAACGGAAAGAAGAGGCTGTGTTGAGTTTGGGATGATGCGTGGGGTGGGATGGGCAGGAGGCCACTGAAAATGCGGGTCTGGAGATTAGAGCTAGGCTGTCAGGACTGAGTCAGGGACAGAGAGAGGTGGATTTGGGGGTCCTCTAGTAAGTTCTCGGAGTACATGAGGTTCTCCAGGGGGAAAATACAGAATGAGAAGAGGGCAAAGACAGAACGTGGAAGAACGGGAATATGTAAGGTCTGGTCAGAGGAAGAAAGTAGAATGAGGGGAGTAGGGCTGCAAGGCAAGGGGGCCGAGAGCACCAGGGTAAGGGCTTCCCACTGTGTCACTGCAGGTCTGCCTCTGAGGCTGGTGAATGCAGGTGACCGGTGTCAGGGCCGGGTGGAGGTCCTGTACCAAGGCTACTGGGGCACTGTGTGTGATGACAGCTGGGACACCCAGGATGCAGATGTTGTCTGCAGGCAGCTCGGCTGTGGCTATACTGTGTCAGCCCTGGGCGGGGCCCACTTTGGTCAGGGCTCTGGAAACATTCTCTTGGGTGACGTGCATTGCTCGGGAAGGGAGCCCTATCTGTCAAGCTGTCCCCACAGCAGATGGTACAACCACGAATGTGGCCACAGGGAAGATGCTGGTGTCGTGTGCTCGGGTATTGTGGATATCACCTTGCTCTGTATGTGCAAGTCTGAGTCAGTATCACAACACATGAGCCGTGTGTGTACATACGTGTGCGCTCTGCAGTTTACTTGCTTTGTTGTAAGTTACGTCCTAATGGATGTTGGAGAGCAGGTGTACTGCCCCTTATCCTAGACAGTGAAGGTCAAGGGATCATCTGCCTGTCCTGAAGCTGGGCGAGGGGGAGGCAGGCTTCCGTCTGTCCCTCAGAGCCTGCTGATGCAGTCACCTCGTGGACTGGTTCTGATGAGCAGCGTCATGACCACCCCTGGCCTGGGACACCAAATAAATATCTTCCTAAGTGGCAGTTTCTCCTCTTTTAAAGGCTGAGGAGGACAGGGGAACTGCTTGTCCCTAAGACGTGAATGTATACCAACATCAAACTGAGGAGTGAACCAAAGCATTCTCTTTATTGGGAATTAAATGACAAATAAAAGATACTTAACATCCTCAGTGGAAAAGACAGCTTCTCCTGGACCCAACCCAGCAAATCCCAGTGCTGATTTCAGTTGTTCACAAAGCGCCAGGGTGTGTGGACACCAAGGGGTCCTTTAATCCGTGAGGAAACCTCCAAGGACACTGTCCCATGGTGTGTTCCCCCAGGAGGACTTTCTGGTTAAACTGTCCACTTCTAGAGCAACTCTGGCATTTGCTCTGTGGACTAGACTGAGCCCATGCCACCCTGCATGGGATGTGCCCTTGATAATCCAAGCACCAAGCAGGACTGGGCTCCCCACGGGTGCATGGTCTTCCATGCAGCCCCCTTGTGAGTGGTTTATTTTGGCATTCTGAAAAGGTTTGCTTTCTCTGGAAACCACCTTTCTTTCTAGTTGAATCACCTTCTCAGGAGTATTTCAGTGATGGTGAATATTTGTCATTTGAGGGTGTGTTTGACCTGTAGAAACAGACAGATGTCATTTGACGTTCAATCCTATGACTAGGACGGGGCTGTGAATGGACTGGGTGACTTTTTGAATAGAGGCTGTGGCAGCAGAGGAGGTGGGGGAGAGTAACAGGAGCAAAGGATGCTTGTGTATCATCCTAGCCAAGCCTAACACCGGTAGAGTGACAGAGCCATTGGCACGTGTTTGGCTTTTGGCAATGGAGGGTGCCCTTAGCACCTGTGCTTCCAGCCTCTGCTTCAGAGCTGAGGAAGCCATGGGCCAACCATCCCCAGGAGAGGGCTACCATCAATGAGCTCTTCCTTTCTCCACCCTGCAGCTTCTCTGTTTCCCTCAAAGGCACCCCTGGAGACAACTGTAGCAGAAGGTAATGTCTATGCTGGGGGATCCCTGTGGGCTTATTACCCAACTGCACCCCTAGGTTCACCTCTGATCCAGAAGAGGCACAGAGGGCATAGAGAGGAGGGTGCTCAGCTCCCAAGAGGGGCCCTTCCAAATAAGTCCTCAGGTCTGAACAGGTATCTCTTCCATGGTTTGTGTCTGAGACTGGGGAGGAATCAAGTTGAAGATGCATCTCTAAGGAGTTCCAAGGTAGAGCCTGTTGTCCTGTCTCTAGAGATTCTGTTATCCATGCAGCTCACTCATGTGGTCCTCACCCAGCTGTACTGTGACCCCTGGCCAGGCTAGGGTGCTGGATCTCTGGCTACAGGGCCTTGAGAGGCAGGTGCCTACCTGCTAGCATAGCCAAATTGCTAGGACAGCCTTTGCCCTTGCCCTTTCTCTAAGCCCATATTAGGCCACCCTTGTTTCTTCCTAACAGAGAAATCACAATCCTTCAGCTTATGGGCATCAGAAGTCCTGTACATTCCCCTTGGGTCCCTCCAGTGAGAAATCTGGGGGACATAGTCAATACAGCCTGGGATTCTGGCAGCCTGGGCTTTGGGAAGGGAAGTCACTTCCCATTTCCCATGGGAAACTTTGGCCCTAGGAGAAGCTCAAGGTCAACATTCTCACCAAGGCCTCTGGCTTGCCCAGGGTTGGCATGGAGCAGTTGGAAATGCTGATGGTACATGCATCAGGCCCTCCTATTCCTCAAGCCCTCTGTTTCTCTCTCCCTCTGGCTTATGGGGTGAGGCCTGACTTAACCTCATTCTCTTCCCTATGATGAAGAACACAGATAACACTAGAACTGAGGGTGACACTGGCTTTACTCTTCCCTTTCTGTAGGTCATGATGCCAGCTGCATCCATGGGCTTGACTGTGATTCGGGAAAACTTTTAGGGAATGGGATGGGAGGGAATGTTGTGAGCACACAGTGACCTTCTGGACCCCAGAGGTCAGCTAGAGTGAAGCTTCCTTCATTGCCCATGTTTATAGGGGTAGGGAGAAATCAGTCAGAATGTGGTGTCTCTAACAGCCTGTTGTACTTTGGAAGTAGAGACCAGTGGGATCAGTCTCCAGTCCAGAGGGACAGCCTAGATCCCCCATCTCCACAGCTCTGTGCTGACCCCAGCCATCCTGGCCAGGAAGGTCATGTGCAAAATGTGCTCCACGCCAACTTTAGAGCCCCAGATACACATCAGAGCTTCTCCCAGGACAGCCTGATGTCATCGCGCTGCTCTTCCGTGTGGGGTGTTCTGTGTCCCTTGTCTGAGGGAATCGGGCAGAGCCCATGGTCTGCTTAAAGAAGGGTCATGTGGATCTCCAGGCCCCCTCCAGGATGTAGATTAGGAGGGGCAGGTCCTCCAGCTGAAGCGCTAAGGCTTGAGTGTGGGCCGAGCAGTCACTGTCCTCTTCCCCATGAAGAACTCTAACCTCAAGGCGTGTTAGAGCCCAGCCTAGTTAGAGATTCTCTCAAAGAGCTTTGCTTATGGGGAAGACTCTGAATGCCCTGCAGGCCCTGTGATCTTGTCTTTCAGTAGGAATGTGCAAGAGAAATGTGCCTTCCTCTAGGATCTGATTCCAATTTGGCCCTGAGGCTGGTGAATGGAGGTGACAGGTGTCAGGGCCGGGTGGAGGTCCTGTACCAAGGCTCCTGGGGCACCATGTCTGATGACAGCTGGGACACCAATGATGCCAATGTGGTCTGCAGGCAGCTGGGCTGTGGCTGGGCCATGTCGGCTCCAGGAAATGCCTGGTTTGGCCAGGGCTCAGGACCCGTTGTCCTGGATGACGTGCGCTGCTCAGGGTATGAGTTCTACCTGTGGAGCTGCTCCCACAACGGCTGATTCTCCCACAACTGTGGCCATTATGAAGACGCTGGAGTCATCTGCTCAAGTAGGCATCAAAGATCTCTGGAGGGTCAAGTGTGGTGGATCATGCCTGTAATCCCAGCACTTTAGGAGGCTGAGGCAGGCAGATTGCTTGAGCTCAGATGTTCAAGACCAGCTCTGGGCAAGATGGCAAACCCTGTCTCTTGTAAAAAAAAAAAAAAAAAAAAAAAATCACTTGAGTGCATTCTAGGGACAGACTATATTCAGAGAATATAGTAACAAACAGGTTTCTCACTGCAGGGTCCCCACCCACCAAGTCTTTCCTGGTCAGCCGGTGGCTCTGGAGTTTAGCTGGGGTTATCCAGCCTGTGGGTGCAATGGCGTGGTCAGCACAGATCCCTAAGCTGCAAGCAGTGCCCCAACATTGGTTTGGAGGTGACTGAGGCACCAATGTTCAGACACAGGGTCCAGCATGCTGACAGCAGAAATGAGGAAGTTTTATTCTGCTCTAGGACATCCTCATAACTCATACCCCCTATTTTCCCTGAGGCTTCTTCTCAGGGACAGCACGTTTTGGGGATCTGGTTGGTGAAGCCTCCCCTCCCCTTCAACACTGTATTACCTTGAGTGGTGTCAGCCATTGACTCAGAGGGAAGGACTCAAGTGTAAATAGTTGACTTATGATTACTGTGAAGAGAGGCAGGGAAGTGGGGTAAGGGTGGGAGGATAGCAGCGAGTGACAGATGGTGGGCTCACGAGCGAGCTCGGCACTGGGAGTTGGGGGTGGCCTCCCAGAGGATCACCAGGAATCCATGTCAAACCTCAGGCTCATCGCAGCTCAAGGGAGAGTTGGCGTCTTTGTCAACTCATTGCTTAGGGTGGCTGTGTGCTGCTCCCTGTTGTTGATACCCAGGTTGTTGTGGCCCGTCCCAGGCACCAAAGTGACTTTTATATCCCCAGAGAGTGGGCCGCAGGCGCACTGCAATGTTGGGGGGTGTGGGGTCCCTGAGGGACTGAGGGCTTCACAGTGGGCGCTGGCAAGGCATCAGCTCAGGGTATGGATACCGCAAGCCTCCTCCGCCTTAACTCTAGTTAGGATCTGAGCCGTCAGTCTCCACTGCCTGCGGAAGTCTGGCCTGCAGACCCCGACTCAATGACCGATGAATGAATGCACTCTACACAATCATTGCAGTGATTCAAGTGGGCTAGGGATGGCCATTGGCTGCTTTCAGAGGGTGAAATACAACCAGTCGACCCAGACCCTCTGTCCGTCACAGTTTTATTCCATTGAGATTTTACAGCAGAGATTCTAAGTTAACACACTTGTGGATAATTAACATGGTTACAAGAATGACAAAAGCTTTGGGTTCTGGGAGCCCAGAGTAAATGCTATTGACGGGTAATTCCCCTTTGATCCTCCCCAGAGAGGACCACCCAGCACAAAATTAACATGAGTAAACAGAGTGGAGATAAATGGGTGTGGGGTAAGGCCTTTGATCATCTCTCTCTCCCTAACTTAATGGACTGGCTGGCCACCTTCAGTCTGCCCCAATAAAACCTTTTGGCCTTCCAAAAGGTTGGAGATTAATCTGTAACTTTCCCTAATATATCTTAAATATTTTCTGTAATATTTTTGCCAACCACCCCAAGTGAATCTCAACAGGGGTCACTGAGTGCTTGGTGTCTAATGTTGCATTTTTTCCTCACAGCTGCACAGTCGACGCTCAGGCCAGGTGAGTCCCCACCATCCTTCCTCAGGATGTCCCTTCTCTTTCTGCTCAGTTACCCCTTTCCCACTCCACAGAGCCCTTCTGCTTCTCTGCAGATACTCTGGGGCATATTATTCCCCCTGCCTACTATCTCTGTAACTGAGACTCCAGCATGGTGCTTCTTAACCACACATAGGATTCAGCTTCTGCCTTGTCTTCAATCCATCTCAGCTTTCATCACATAGTTCCATGCTGTCCCAATGGAATCTTACAGGCTCAGAAAGAGGCCCCCTGTTGAATGAGCCTTGGCCCCTTTATATTCAGGGCTGATACAACCTTTCCGAGAATTGAGGGTGATACCCTCTAATGTTCTGTTGAAGGCAAGGTCTGACACTCCATGTCTCACTACCTGAAAGATCCCCAGATTCTGCAGGGCCATGTCTGCATCCAGAAGAGGCAGAGGCCATGCTCAGGGGAGAGAAAGGCTAAGAAATGTTTCTGGTGCCTTCACTTATCAGGAAACCTGATTTCCCCCCTAGGCAGATCCCTGGTTCCCCAAACATTTTAGCTGCAAGTGTCAGAGTCTCGGCAATGGTGTCAGATGTGCCAGTCAGTTCATGGGTCAGTGGATGGTGGGGTATGGGGGTGGTGAAGGTTTCCTAAGTGAGAAGGAGTCATCCCTGTCTTAGAGAGAGATGAAAGGGCCTGCATGGTATCCTTTATCTCTGAATCAATTCCCTGGGCAGGAGTACTGGGCAGACATATGGGGAGTAATTGGCCAGACCTGGGAGTGGAATTGTTTTCACAATGCTTGCCTGGTCCAGAGAACTGCTTGCTTTTTACCTTTTCCCCTTCAAGTCCAACTGTATCGTTTCTCTTTGTTGCTGTTTATAGACCATTGGCCTGCTGAGACATCACCTGTACCCATAGAAGGTAAGTAATCCTCTCAGCACTCCCTGGAGCTCACTCTCTACCTCTGGATACATGTTGGATTTTATAGTTCACTTATGATTTCCATGAAAAGCGGTGGGGAAGCGGGGTAAGGGTGAGAGAATGGCAGCAGGTGATAAACAGTAGGCTCAAGGTTGAGCTCGGCACTGGGAACAGGGGCGGGACCTCCCAGAAGATCATTAGGAATCCTTAGCCTCATGATAGGATGAGGTGGGCACCTCACTTCTTCATGTTTCTCTGGGTTGCGTAGAGAGGAAGGTGGGGTCTCTGAAGACCCAGAACTAGATGTGATGTTGGAGGGTGGGAGGTGCCGGTGACCTGTCTCCTGTGGGATTCTGTTCCAAGTGGTCAGGAAAGATCCTCATCCATGTGCTCAGGACGAGCCCTGCGGGGTCTCCCTAATCCTACGGGGACCTCATTCCTGGTCCTGAGGCCATGGGATGCATGCAGGCCTGGGAAGATTAGGTAAAAGTGCCTGTCCTTGCACCTGTCTGGCCAAGGGCCTGCCATCTCTGGTACTTTGCAAGCCAGATCCCAGACAGGACCCTGCTCCTGAATAAGGGAGGGATCTGGGCATGTCATCTGCAGCTGTCCAGCTCCATCCTATGTGTCCCCAGATTGGGAAGTGGGATGTCCATTCTTATCACCTCCACTGGGGTCACAGGTGCTTCCCCAAAACTTGAGCTTTCATAGACCTGGGCAAAGTAGGCAGTCAGCACTTTCTCTGTGATGAAGCCTAATCTCTGGCCATATTCAAAGGTGACTGCCTGCCTGGGTGACTTTGGCCATTAGAAAGTGCCCTGAGTGTGGAACGTGCCTTAGATCCTAATTTTGTCTTTTCTCTTTGTTGCAATTGACAGACACTTGGCCGACCACAGCCTCACATGCATCAGCAGCAGGTAAATAATCCTCTCAGCCCTCCCTAGGGCTCACTATCTCTGGAAAAATTTTTGTTTGAAACTGATAGAATGAGGCGCATGGTGGGCCCTCTCTTTTCATGTCCCTGTGGGTTACATGGGGAAGAAGGTGGAGTCTCTGGGGAGCCAGTCCTGGGTCTGATGTTGGAGGGTGGAGGGTGCTGGTGGCCTCTCTCCCATGGGATCCTGTTCCAAGTGGTCAGGAAAGATCCTCAAACAGGTGCTCAGGATGAGCACTGGAGGGCTCCCTAATCTTACTGGGACCTCGTTCCTGGCCCTTAGGTCATGAGCTGGAGACCTCCAAAGAGTGGTGCACTCTGAAAGTGCTGGTCCCTGCACCTGTCTGGCCAAGGCCTTGGCATCCCTGGCAATTTGCCAGAAGCCAGAGAGGACCATGCAGGTGTCAATGAGCTCTTGAATACTGCGTGAGTCTGGGCCTGGATTTGTAGCTGTGGAGCTCTGTCCTATGTGCACCCAGAGTGAGGAGTAAGGTGTCCATTCCTGTCACCTCTGCTGGAGTAATACGCGCTTACCCATAAGTTGAACTTTTATAGACTTGGGTAGAATAAGTACCGCTTCTTCTTCCACTAGGACAGAGCTTAACCTCTGGGCACAGTCATCTTTAGTCGTGACTGTGTGCCCTGGTGACTTTGGCATTTGTATTCAAACATGACTTCTTTGCCCAGTGCCCTGAGTGTTGTACATGCCTTATCCTTGACCTGCTGATAGGGATGAATGAAGAATTCTTGTGTTCCCCTGTAGGATCTGAATCCAGTTTGGCCCTGAGGCTGGTGAATGGAGGTGACAGGTGTCAGGGCCGAGTGGAGGTCCT